>NIJG01000204.1:144210-163394 GCA_002201625.1 Euglossa dilemma
AACAGTTAATTCATAAGTATATGCTTCCTATCATGTAGAATAACAATATAGAAAGTAACTGACATATTATATTTATTTCACGTATCAGTAGATTGTAACTTACATAGATTTAAAACATTTCTCTAAAGTTAAAAAAAGGGAATAGTGGAAATAAATGATATTCATCAGAAGGACCACATATATCCAATAACCATCAACCATCGTAAATTAAGTTAAAATTCACGTACTTAAAGAATGTCACGAATTAATTAACTTACATACATATATATTATACGTTTAATATATATGTTTCATACATATTTATTAGTACATTCATAAACTGTCTTATAAGTATGCTTAATGATGGAGTTCATAATGCTCGTGTATTTAATTTTGTAAATATATCGAGTAATATAAAATGTTGAATTACTCTGAAGTATAACTCCTCACATGAATACTAGAATATTCACGTACATATATATTACTTGAACGTAAATCTTGTTTATAATTGAAAATACCCCTTACATATCTAAAACGTTAATCGTACCTATGTAGAAATCTAATTGTAGTAAAGAAATAATGGAGTATAGTATGGGCCTGCGAACGATCGGAAATCCATAAGAATACCTGAAACAAATTAAGATTAAAAACATTCGCTACCTAATTAAAAAACTAATTCGCGCTAACTACCAAATATCGAAAAGCTTGATCCCACCTACATAAAAATCGAATTAAATTGAAGAAGAAACGAGGAAATATCATCAGACTGCCATCCATGAAAAGGCCACAAGAGTACCTGATACAATTTTTGCAAACCCTACCTATATATGAAATGTTATGAACCCCTGTACATGATAATATATGTGTATATACCCAGGAATGGAGGGGGGTATAACCTACCTATTAGGAATATAGCATTATTCACCCTACCCATATAAATAATTAAATATTCCATTCGGAATCATATCTATACAAAAATCTGAATCAAACATCGGGAAAGGGAAAGGGATGTGAGGTTTGTGAGATCTGCATCTCTTCTCGTCGTCACCGTAGGCCTCGCAATGCATCCTGAGTCATATCAAATTACAGAAAAATTAGTAAAATTATACATGCCGTAATAAAATACAGTAATGAATATGATATGATTAGATATAAGTAAATGAGACTGACACGCCACGACATTTCAATCTATTTGCCTCCGTATGTGTTATTCCGCTTCTGAGCCCCTGATGTACTTGCATAATTTCGAATATTAGAAATGCTGTCAAAGATAGCGATACGTGCATTGTATATCTGAAACAGACTTATGCAGTGGATTAGAAGAGAACAGAAAAATTGTTATATTGGCAGCAGAAAGAGAGCAAGTTATATTTAAAAGCATCATTAACGATATTAGAACAAAATTTTTCCGTGACATGAAATTAAAATGATCACACTTTACTATACTTTAAATACAAAGAGAAGAAACATAGCAAGTAAGAGACAGCTGTTTATCCGGACATAAAAAAAAAAAATTGTTACCTGTACGAAAATTTGAATTGCAATCACGAAACATTTTACATGCAAGACTTTTAATGGAAATAAAACAAGTTTCGCGGATGGATTTTGACTGATACAATGAAACTTCGGACATTTTTTAATTGACCAACAAAAACTTGAAATTGCATCGGTAATAAAATTAATCTAATAATAAACAGACTCTGTACTTCTGACTGTATAATGTGAATGTTCATTGTCAGCCGTGCTTTCATTCACAAACATTTCAGGAGCAGAGGGCCCTGAAACACAAAACGCGATGGTAGCAAGAAGGGCCACCGAAATTAAAGTTTTCAACTAATAAACCCGTGAACAAAGAGTGAGTGAAATATTCCAAGTTTCGGAACGCTAATTTATTAAATCTGTAACATGGAATATTCACGAAGTCAATCGCAATGAGTGCTTCATAATATTTGGAACAAAAATGAATTTACTATTTTCAAAGAATTACACAAAAGAAATATATATCCAAAAAAAAGAATGAAAAGGGAGTCATGAACAGGCAACTCGCGAAAATGATCATACGAAAATATATTAATCACGCAACACTAATAAATACTCCTTTATGCACTCAAATGAGTAAATACGCGACACTAATAGCGAAGAATGGGCAGTCATGTTCAGGCTGCTGATATGTGGCTCAGAAAGGGGAATCGTTCCACAGCCCGATGGAAGAATTTTAGGTGTTGCGTATTCGCAACACTACCTGAAAAACGCGATCATACTTCAACGGAACGCTAACATTGAATTGTGGTAATAAAAAAATTTCCGATAAAGTTGAACGCAACGCTAATTCCTGAAATGAATTTAATAAAAATTGTTTAATTCTATATGTATAAGTAGCAACATTAAAAATCTCCCGATTGGTAAAAGTCGCAACTGTATAAACCAAATGCAAAGCTAATCAAAATTCTATAGAATTTATGTTTATCCGATAACTCATGTACAGAGGTATCAAAAACAGTCGCGGTCGCATAATTCGTTAGGCTAAAACAAACGCGATCGTTACACCATCGTAATTCTAATTCAAACCGAACTCATTTGATCACAGCTCTAATTATATCGCGGTGGCTGTCTCCTTCGTAGCTCTAAGTAGACTCCCGTAATCTTCGTCTCCTTCACAACTATAACAAAAATGGCAAATTCTGGTCCCTTTCCCAACGCAAATTCAAACCGTGATCAATTGTTCGCAACGCTACATGCTAAAACAGCAATTTTCCCATAACAGGTTGACATACTGGTGTACATAACCAGTAAACAAAATACCACAACTGCTACTCCTTCTACTACCACAACTACTACTACTACTACTACATATTATTATGAGTATAGTGACAAAGTAGTAACATGAATGACATTCCATCCTTTCGATGGGTGATCATTCATAGGCTGCCCTCTTCGTGCCAGTGTGTCGGGCAGCCTCTGCTTCTTCCTTCGGACGCAATGGCAGCTGAATCTAATATCTAGGTTCGAGGGTATCAAAACGCAAACCAAAGAACAAGAAGTAGCAATAAATATAAATCGCGGATCCGATCGGACTGCACAAGGACGAGCAACGATCACAGTGATCGCTGTACCGCACATGTTCAAAACTTCGAGCGGGTACACGTTTCGATTTGTAGCCTAACTTCGCGACCGCAACCGTGATGGCTGCCGAAATGTAGCCAAACTTGAGAAAATCGCATGGGGAATCCCAATTGTGCCATCTTCACCATCGACTACTCAAATTATATTTCCTGAAACATATTGGACACGCGAAAATATTCTTATCAGCCCAGAGACATTGCCAACATGCCCGGCAGTACCTATTTATAATTAACTCACATTCCAGAATGTACTCCACCTTCCAACTTAGACCTATATTTAAAAATGGCAAAATCAGTCATTCAAACACGCCACAGTTCACGGTTTTCACACGTACACCCGGGTGCAAGGAACTAGACTAGCGAAGCCGTCCCGAGATACCGCGGACACCCAGCAGCGATACACTATGTTCATACTCTAAATTTTCCGCACTATTCACTGAAATCGGTTGAAGATGGCAAGAGACCTTTGCGTAAATCGAGATTTTATCCATTCCCAAGAAATGAAATTCATAACCGAACAAGTGCAAAAATTGGTATCATTACCGAATTTATACGATGCATAATCTACCGTATTTAATGAAAGGTTCCTTATCCTAATCGCACACATGTGAAGAAAATACGTAGTGCACGATACACTAACTAATCGTCAGCCGCCGGAAATATTATTAGCGTATGAACTATGGCCATCATGCCAAATCCCAATCACTCACCCAATTTGATCCGGGGCACGTGAGTGAGACACTGGGAATGAACATGCAAGGGGTTAAACTAGAAAATCCTGATCTAGAAACATGATCAACATATATACTGCTTATGTATCGGGTCATCCTTCTTTTATCTTGCAATACATCGACTAATCCACAATGATTTTAATTAAAGAAATGATCAAATTATTGAAATTTGAATATCGAAAGAAAATATTGAAGATGAACAAATAACATATTAGTGAAAGCAAAGATTGTGTGTAATGATTTTAATTGACAGTGACAGACTCTATTAACTCCAATTCAACAATCAGTAAAAACAGCCTCAGACGATTCCTTCGTCAAAGCGCATTTTCGAAAACATTAGTGTTCAAAATTATTGTTTTTACCTCAAAATCTCTATGTTGCGAAGCGTTTTCTAGTACATAATATTCAATGCACTTTCGACGGAAAGGAAGTTGATTCCAATATTAATACGTTTCCAATTTGACTATAATCGGTGGTATGGAAATCGAATAAATAAGTAATTCGACATTAACGATAAAGGAAAAATGGAATGATGATGATTATTCATATCCTAGTAACGAAGTCGAACGGCATTCGACTTCTGCTGTACAACATATTCCAGCACATCGGTATTGATATATTTATGTCAATATTTCTCTATAATAAACTAATTAACAATACTGTACTATTTATGTTACCAGTACTTTGCATGACAATAAACTAACTATCACTACGTTCATTATCATTATTCAAAAACGCGATGTGCAAGAAAACCTATCCTGAATTAGTGAATATAATACGCAAAAGATATTGTTACTACTCCGGAATATAATAAACAACCGCGGTAACTATGCTCAGCAAGAAATTCTGCGTATATAACCAGTCAACGGTGCCGATTCGGACCTATGACATGATTGAGTGACCGGAGGAATCAAAATGCATGCGACTCACCGATGATGCGATGAACTATCGCTGCAACAGCTGATGAGTGCAAATAATCTGAACTATTATTTTAAGGAAAATTACGAAGACGTTAACATATAATCGCGAGCGAGATACTGCAACATGCGAGTTATTTTAATTACTCACTCGAATATAACGCGTTTATTGAATTTATTTTAAAGAACCACATATTAAATATGTATGATAATTTAAAACATTGAACAAATTACCGCTTATTCGAAACCTCTCACATCGTTATCACTACACGTACGGATTATGCAGAATACCATCACGCGCCGGCGACCAACGGACAAATCTCCATTATTCACTCTGCAGCCCGTTAAACAAAGATTTAAGAAGTATAATTATTCGTCACGGAGCGGCGCGATCTACGCATAATATGTAATTTACAGAACATTATATTCGCAATGTCCCCGCAACGTCCGCGCGATTTGCCAGCGGCGAGCGCATCGCGGCTCGGCAGCTGTAGTTTTTGCGCCGATTTGCGCGACACCATTCTTCTCTTCGGCCACTTCCAATCGCGCCATCACCGCGAGATTCGGCTGCTGTACTGCCACCCGCCTCGCAGGAGCTGCGGTGGGCCTTCTGGTCCATTTGCAGTATGGGTGTGACGAAGCCACGGTGCCCGAGTCGGCCCAACCTTGGCAGAGGTGAGCAAACACCTCATTCAGAAAGTAAGGTGTCTTTACGAGGGGTATGACCGGTACGGCCCTGCATTCACTGGTACCTCGGGAACCGGTTCGAGTCCTGGGGCGGGCAGGCCTTGGTCCGTCCTCCCCGCCGGTTGCTTTGGTTGGCCTCGAGGGGGCAGGGTTAAGCCCATAACGCGGGTTAGGGGACACCGTCTTCGGGCGGGAGATCCTCCACGGGTGAGCGGCGTGAGATCTGCTTGGGCACTGGCCTGCCAGAGTGAGTAGGGATTTAGAAAGGTCCCGGCCTACCCAAGGTTGGCGCGTAGGGCTTGCAGTCTTCGAGCTAATTGGTAGGTGTGTGGTAAGGTGCGCCACACACTGCGCTGATTGGGCGTATCCCAATCCCGCGCCCATGGGGGCCGTGTGGATTAAGCCCTCGTGGCAGGAGCCGCAAGTTGAATCACTGACACTAGTTGTACTGCCACCCGCCATTATTTCGGCAAAGACAAAGAGGATTTGGCGACTCGCGATGGCCGTTCCCGCCGAACTGTTCGACTCACTTTCGCTGACTAAGATCTAAGATTGACGTCAAGACTTCAAGCACAATGCCGCCGTATGATTGCCACGATCCCGATGTCACCGAGTGCCATTTGTGTACCGCGGGTGAATCACTTCGAGGCGAGTCGCTGCTGTTGCTCGTGCGAGAGGTAATCAAGAAGTGAAATCGAAGATAAATTGTTGAGAAATCGTAGGTACTCTGTGAATAGAACTCTGAATGTACAAACGCTGTCTAAATGACTAGTTTGAAATTCTTTTTATTCGGAACCATCGGATATAGGCGGCTACATTTTGCAAAGTCGATTCTTCCTCTTATAGTAGCATCGTAATTTACACTCGTCTGTTTCAATTACGTTCATTCGATTAATTTTGTATATGCACGTCGAACTTCAGTGCAGAAAACATGTGTGTAGTTGTAATGTTAATTTGATGTATATATATTTAAGCATTTTACACAGTTTGAGAATATTCAATGTATCATTAATGATACCGGTCTAGAATCTCCTCACTTGTCCAATGACCTGACCAATCGCGACGTACACCTTGTACTTTCTGTCGCAGATAATTCCGAGAGGTTCGAGGGCTCGTTTGGATATAGTAATCATGCAGTCTCCGCTGACTCGGGGTTCACAGGGACTCGAGTGTGGGATGTTGGGATAGGCTAGTCCGGATAGGTATGTCACTTGGGACGAGTGCGAAAATTTGATCGAGAGCCGAGAACTTTCGGCGAAGTTCGAAGATGCGGAAGTAATCCCGAGATTTCTAGGCAAGTCCGGAAGTCATCCAGGACTCTTGGGATTTCGGCCTGACAGTACCAGGGAATATTGAGGATTCGCAAACTCTCACAGAGTCCGGAAAGGTCTGCCTCTGTTCCGAGCAGTTCTACCGCATCGCGTGTCAATCGTTCAAAATGGTCAATTATGTTCGATAGCTCATTTCTCCAGCCTCCCTCACCCCTCCATTTTCCTTACACCGGCTAAGTAACAGAGATGGAGGACTTCTCGATTTAACGAGATACCTGCTTGAGAATTTATACCGCGTTAATTCATAAGAGTGGGATAATTCGGCGAGGTGACTTCAAAAGCAGTTCCGCCAGATTAGTTCGCCGAATTAATTATTGCGATATCGGCAGACAGGGGCGAACACGAAGCTTCTTGCCCGCATTTCTGGGGTCACCGAGCAAAAGAACATGCAGCGTCATCTACTCTGCATCTCCGCGACATCGAATCCCGTTCGACATTCTCTCCCTCTCTCTCCTTCCGAGCTTTTCACAGAATCAGACATTCCGATAGTTGTGGCATCTGGGTTCATTTTCTAGCCTAGCTTGTATGACTTCACCTCCTTTCTTCTCCGTTTTCCTTCCTTTCACTTTCCCTTTTCCTCTGGGGTATATACCCGGTGCAGGTTCGAATGGGACGCCTCAATTATTTCCGATGTTACCGGGGGTATAAAAGAATGAGAGCTAAATGACCTCACGGCGTGTATCTGTTGGTTGGAAAGGGGTCAATATTGTTCTTGAAATAGAGTACAGGAACTTGTTTCAGACTTCTCATGCTTGGAATTGCTTTTCACGGAAGCGAAAAGTAGTCGTAATTATGCAATTGTCGGCATTAGTGTGTATTATGTTTCGGTACTCATTACAAATCGGTAGTTCTGGCATCAATGAGTTTCTTGTATGACGCGATATTTTAACAGGAATGGAGAAGAATGCATATCTTTAAACGGATATGGAATATATACGCAAAACGAAATATTTCCGCGTTAGCTGGAAATGTATGACTACTTTGACAATGCGTTGGAATAAACTACCGATAACAGCGTATTAAATAAAAATACGAATTTTTATAGGAACGGTTTGATATTTCGAAGCTTGCTATTGGAATGAAAAATAGTTATATTGTGTTTGTACATGGATCTCAATAGGCCGGCGGTCCCGACATTAAGTATTTACATGTGTTTAACATGCACATTTGGTGAAAATTTTGCGATTGCAGGAGGCGGGCTGTACAATTTTTCGATGATAACAACATCGAGACATAGATACGCATCAAAAATGGAGAATTGACTCATCATATTTTGTACAAATCATTTGTACAAAACTGAACAAACTGTTATATTTATTATTATGGACAAATTAAAATTCTCCTCGCTAAACTGCCCGAATGGCGGATTTACAATATAATTAAAAATATTCATCAGTCATTAGCTATTAATGGCGTAGCTTATACCCGCTAACGAAAATGCAATTATTACTCGCAAAACACGCAGATATTACTAAATTGATTATCCACAACAGACTGTATGCGACGTGATTTTATTACGAAAGTGAAAGAATTAATAATTTATCTACTGTTACGACGGAAAATTAATAATCGGTTTTCGGCGGATCGATGGCTATCAATGGAACGTCGCGACGCGGCACAGGTCATTTATCGGTACGACCTCCGAGGAGTACATCTAAATTTTCTACGTCCGCGGGTGGTTAGGTGTCCGAAGCAGGTTGTGAGTGTCTACGCCACTGACGTACAACTCCTTAAACAATTTATTTAACATTTCTTTCTCTTGACGTCCAAATTTATCGTTTTCAGCGTCTAATTATTTTGTCTCTTTGCAGCTTCCATTCAGACGTTTCTATTCATCCTCTCTTGAGAATTCAAATATCTCGTAGAATATTAGATACTGTTCCCGAACAAATTGAACGTAATCTGGAAAACTCATTACGATTCTAAAATCCGCAGACCCTATACACGCGTTCCATGTTGGACTTCCGACGTATTTCAAAATCCTGCATTCTTTTCTCGCATTCCAACATTTAATTGCAGTTGCTGATTTTTCATGCTCTTACCAAACTCCAAATGATAGAGCTTGCCACCTTATACCATCTGTTAGCCACGAGGGATATCAAACCGATACTATTCCATCGAAATCGGGCGGTGAAATAGGGTGGAAACATCCGCCGGGTGATTTCTCGAAACGGGCTTGCCCCGGAGAGATTTGCCCGTGAAAATATCGATAACGGAAGAAGCGATGGGTATCCATCCATTGCGCACGTTCGCTGGAATTTTTCGAAGAGCCAAGTAAGCGAAAGCTATTTGTCGATTTTCGGTATCGGGGCGTTTGAATACAATCCGATCGGTTGCACGTGCGGAAAAATCAGGGGTACAACGAACGTCACGCGGGTGGATATAATGATGTTGCAAAATTTGCAAATGAATGGAATTTGACGGCGCGGATTGTTTCGCTTAATGCCTGGTCCGGTGTTCGGTGGTCGATACATCAGCGACACTTTTCCGTTCAGCGTTTATTTCTACGCTATAGCCGTAGACAATTCGTTGCCGCGTGTTTGGTGTCATCTTTCCCGCGATCGAGAGCAAAATTACATCGGGTCGAAAATAAAATAAGGCAGCGTTCAGTGCGTGATACTGACGGCTCGTTCTCTGACCAAATGACATTTCCCGACTTGCGGATCCAACGAATTTCAAGCCGTTCCCGTTTTATCGTACCTCGCGGATGAGTCGCTGTTACCTCCATGTTCTCCTCGGCCGTGTTTCATTACCGGCGGCTATCTTTTTACACAACCACCACGCGTTTCCAACACATCCAGCTGCTGTAAACAATCCTTGCTCGGATACAGCATAGTAATAAATCGAACAACTCGGTACGAACAGACGTTGCACGGAGATAGTATGAAAATAAATCCGGGCGATTGACAATACAAATCCAATCTGACGATAGGAAAAATCTACATTCATCCTTCTCATTTACTACTCTTGATGTTCGATCCTTATGTAAGGTTGTTTATCGATAGAACTACGAATAAAATGCGAATCTTCCACAAGATGCTGGTAGGTTCATTCTCATTTCAAAAGTTATGGAAATGAATCCGGAACTTATCAATATATATTTGGAGTTACGAATAATCGAATCTGGTTATGTCTCTATATGCACATTTAGGTTCCGTATCTGGGTATGGCGGTAATGTTGGAGTATTGAAAAACGAGGGGCAATAACGTGACAAAAGGAAGCTAAAAGGCAAACGGGGAAACTCGAACACGTTGCTATCTGGAATGATCTGTCTAGGCCAGTACAAAAGGCGCAAGAGCAAGCAGGGCATCGTACCCAGGACACGCAAAAGGGCAGAGTAAGGTCTCTCATCAATGGAACACACCTGCTCGTTTGATCAAACAGAAGTCATAAACCGCGGGAGCATTTTCTAATGATATATTCCGAAATGTTGGTCACGAGCTAGTCTGTTAGTCTGGCAAAGGAGATTCAAGGCAATTTGTGCAAAGTACCGCTTGAAACGACATACCCGGTCATTGTTGAAGGATCATTCCCACTTTCCTTGTCGCTCGGTTCGGTTCGCTGTGAGCACTTGATCGGAACAGACATCATGGCAGCCGATATGCGAGAGATAAACAATCGCGATCTGTGCAATGGGTATTCTGTCATGTCGCTACAATTGCATGCCGAATACTCGTCCTTTATCCATTTATGGTCGCGGCAGATTCCTCGCTCGATAGACATATCCTATCGCTCCCGCGATACGCAGGGACGATGTCTACTCCCCCCCCCTCCGCCCTTGGGCTGGGAAAATCGACGCTGAGGGGATTTACTACAATACACAACGAGGCGAATATTATTTTGCGGGCACTTTTTAGCCTTTAGGAGCCGCCAAAATTGCGCGGAAACTAAATTCGCGCCGATTCTTCAGCGCGTTCCATTCCGCTCGACAAATCACGTTCAGTCGCTCCCTCCTAGCGCCAGCGAGTTCAGTTTGATTAATCTTCTTGCGAATAATTAGGAGGGAGAATTCAATTGGCATTCCGGTCGGTGGCTGGAAATTGGAATCTCGTACGGGCCACCATTCGAGTACTATTCGTTCAATTTAACTTAGCGTCAAACGTCTGAATATTTATTTTTCACCTCGCTCACGCGAGAAAATAATGCGCGCTAATAGCATCTCCTTAATCAATGGCGAAAATTGACTTTTGCATTTTCCGCCCCATTCTCCGATACAAATGACGGAATGGTAAGCTGAATCATTGACGCATCGACGAATTAAAGGAGAGTGTTAAAAAAACTCGTATCCCTGGAATCGACTGTAAACGACTGATTCTTTACAGATCGTTATAGACACATACGTCAGACAATAAAACATTTTATCCTCACTCAGCCAAGAAATAACAGCGAAATGGTGAAAAATATATAAAAATATGAGAATCCCAGTAAAATGAGGTGAACAGCAGAAAAGGTACTTACACGCGAAGATATATGGCAATAAGTTATTAGAATTTAAACTCGATTTTGAGAATGTATCATCGTCGATATTTTGCATTTAAATTATTGGACGCGAGTCCGCCCAAGGCAACTTTCAGCTTTGATTTGGATCGCGGTCGTCGTATTAAACTATGCATCAATTCTGACTGCCGTTTAACCGGAAACAAAACGATTGTCGCAAGATCTGTCTTGTCTTTTTTGGTATCCTGCTTGTTTACTTGCACCAAGTGTACGGACGTATTCGGATTCCCGGGTCAGTGGAGCAGTACGTCGAGGGCTTGCTCGAATGAATATGTATATCCTGGATTACCAGAGGAAGAACTCGATCGGGTGATCTGCATGAACTCGAAGCCTTCCTCACGAAGTGTTGAGCGTAAAATTGGCCGGATTGATGGCAAGAATCGGAATATCACCCTTGTTTATACATCGCCTAATACGCGGATTATAGTATGACAGTTTTAAGTTTAAATTGCAACAGTTTCTCCGTCCGAAACTTAGCAGTAACCGCCGCGGAGCGTGTATGGAGGCTTGCTCTTAGGCAGCAGAAACTTGCGCCACTAAAACTTCGTTACCGGGATATAAACCTGGATCGAGCATAGTATGTTTTTAGACACAGTCCATTTCTTTGGTTATGTGGGACGAATCGGGGACTATGGCGCGGTTGGATGCGCGAAAGAACGCCGAATAAAATGTGTCCCGCGACGCGCATCGGCCACGTGGACGAGCGGAAACGCATCTGCATCGGGAAACGAGCGGTTTGCGAGGTTTGGATGCGGCGAAGGCAGCCCGGGATGTGCGGGAAGCGCGATCGCTGGGAAAATTTAAGTCTCCGAAGAAAAAACAGATGTGCGTGGAAATTGCAATGCCGCCAAACTTCGCGGAGTTGTACACTTAGAATCTACGTTCGCCTCGTCGGTCGATGAAGTTATTGCAGTTCGGATACACCTACGCCTCGCGGCGAAGTTTCACCAGCCGGTTCGTCGTACGTTCTGACTTGGCGTCGGGAAATCGTGTGCCCGACGTTGTGTTCCTTGCCGGCCTGCTCCCCGTCCTCTTTCGGATCGTTCCGTCGCCCGAGATACGACGCCTGGCATCGAGTGAACGAATCGTTAGCGGTTCCCGATATCTTCCCCGGCGAAATTACTGTTCAACGCTTCGAGAATATGCTGGTACTTATTACACGATCCGCGAAGGAACGAGACACCGCCATAAACAGCGCAGGTTAAGTACGGAGAACAGCTCCGAGGGTCGGGCCAGGTATTACTATATCCCTGGTTGAACGTAATCGCGCTAATTAGCCTCTATCGCTAATATTCTCGGCGATATCTCATGGATGATCCCATAGCTTGTTGAAGGAATAACTATGATGTAGTGCTTTAGCCGACCCTGACGTTATGTAACCAGCTATATTATATCTTCATCTTCAACTTCCCCAGTCTAACTGGCGACCGGGTCACCACGGTCTTCCGATGACCCCCGCGACGAGCACGCAGTTCGAGCTCCTCTATGGTATACTTTCCTGTTCGGTACTCTCCTTTCTCGTGCCTTCAACGGACCCGCGCGATCACTACGCGACGCCGCCCACCTCGACCGCTGCCTGCGAGATAGTCAGGCCGACACCGAATCACCAGCGGTTCGACATGGCGGCTGGCTATCGTTGGAACGAGACTGTACCGCAATTCCTTCCACCAGGGCCCTACCCTCTGGGTCAGTTCCCAGCTGGCGTAGCGGTGAATTCACGACGCACTCGCCGCAGCATTCTTCTCATGCGAATAGGGGTCACTTCCACTCATACCCATTCCGCGGCCTACTTGTGAATCATCACTTGTACGCAAAATGCGGCCATCCTGCGCCATGACCCCTTCTCCTCCACATCATAATGGGTGAATGCGAGAGGTCCCATTCGACGTCCTTATGCAGGGCACGGTGTACCTTGTCTCAGGAGGGACACTCCTCCAGAGGGTGCTGAGCAGTAGCCAGCTCGGTCTTGCAGACGTGCCATTCCGGTAACGCGTCTTTCCGCATCTTATGCAGCAACTCGCCAAAGCAGCCGTGACCGGTGAGCACCTGCGTAAGGCGGAATGTGCGCCTGCCACCGCTGTGCTTCAATGCGCCGTGCACTGGAAGCATGCCACGACTACCCTGTGACTCCCGCCGCACAGTCTTCGGTGTCGGGTGTGCTATGTGACGAGGATTGTCCGCTTGATCCTCTTCTTGTCCTGTTCGGCATCATACATGTCGGGTTCTCGCCGCGTCGTCGCTGCTCGTAGGCTCAGGCCTTTCAGCCCGCCAACAGATATAGCGCTGGTGGACACGAAAGTACCGTACCCTCCTCGTCAGAGGTTGTGCGGTATCCTCGTACGGTCCTGATAGCCAGTTTCCGCCAGTCCCAAAACCCCTGCCACCCCCTGCATGCTAGAGCCTAGTGCCTCGAAATGCCGGTCGAAGAGCCAGCAACTATACAGGATGCGGCCGAGGTGTCTCCGGTAATCCTTCACCTCGATCTTGCTGCCTTCGACCGCGCTTTTCGCGGTCTCTCTCTCCACGAGTTTCCATGCGAGCAGATCTAGTTCCTCCCTGTTGACTTCGAGATCGTCCGTCGCGGTAGTCCTGTCCGTCGACTGGTCCATCAATGCCACACCCCACTTTGTCATCGACGCCGACGGGAACAGGGTGTCGACGACACGCTGAACGAAGGCGGGGCCCATGCTTTCTGTGAGCGGAACGACCAGGACCGTCAGCTTCCCCAGTACGATCCGGTAAGCCCGTCCGCAGGGGTCGTCGTAGAGCTTCCGCAGCAGGTCGTGCCAACTCCGGGCCATAGTCGGATCGACTTGCTGGTCCTTCTGTACTCCCTGTGCTGCGTGGCCGCCTCTACATTTCTTGTCATTTTTCTGCGACAGGCACGGGAGTATCGGAGTCGGGCGAAGATTACGCCCTAGCGCAGAGCTGTGAGCACCTCGCTCCACCAGTGCAGCAATGTCATCGGCTTTGCTGCGGCCCGTGGCATGGCAATGTCGCACACTGCTCTAATGGCATGGTGCAGCCATTAAGCGCCATCCTGGGGATCGAGGCCATCAAGCGATCCGGACGGCCATAACTCCACGTGTGCCGCGGCTATTAGCGTGTCCACGTCGAGTCGTGTAATCCGCTATTGCGTCGCTGGCGATCCGCGATGGACTTGCTCTGTCGGCCTCGCGCATGTGTTGGACGAGTCTCGGTTGAGCAGCCGGAGCGCCTATCTGGCTTCCCAGTCGAGGAACACCTCGCCCCTCGCGTTCGCCCGCGGTGAGCCCCTTGCCGATGCGTGGGTGTTATCATTTCCTGCGATGAGTACCGACTGGTATAGAAGCGACGATATCGCTATCTCAATCACATCCAACAGCCCTTCGTACATACGACTAGGTTTCACCACAACAACAGGATATGCCTCAGCTCTGGATGTAGCAGTGTGGCCAAGGGGTTCCGGGGTTGCCCACCACAACGCGGCGACCATACCGTGAAAGTCGTCGAACTAATTGTCATGGCCGGTACACAGTACGGCTCGTCTACCACAGCCAGGGCGATGTGTAACTACGCGAGCGGCTGTGCTAAAAGGTCCAGTATCCTGGAGGATGTCGATTTCCAGGCCCTGACCATGGTCCCTTCTAGGCCCGCCGTCGCTCTTGTCGTTCTTGGAGTCCTTCCGCGTCCTGCTGTCTTCGCTAATGTACTCATCGTCTTCTTTGATGAGGAGGAGAGCAGGCCTTACTGTTCTCTGCTCCGCCTCCAGGCCAAGGGCCGCACAGACCTGGCACTTGGCTGCCGGGGCAAGGCACCCATCCACTTAAAGCCCCTGTCACCCGCACCAGAATCAGGTCGCGCTACTATCTGTGCAGGTGGGCCATCGTGCCCTGGAGTGCCCAACCTCTATGCACTAGAAGCGCTAGACATGGCGAGCCTCCAGGGCATGAACTCGGGCCCACTTGTATCCTGCCGCTGACCAGGATATTGCGCGCTGCTGCGAGGGGGCATTTGACTCAGATCGTCCCTAGACCGGACGGGGATGTGCGGATTTCCCCGCATCCGATGATAGAGGGGCTGGAGGCACGTTTCTTCGCCAGTGCCTTCACGACCTTTTGTGTGGCTTCCGCGTCGTGTTTACCCGTAACCTGTTGCTCAGCCGTATAAGTTGGCAGGACCACTATGACGCCCAAGTATCGCAGGGCCGTCCATATTGTGCCTGCTAGGCATTGGGCCGTCCTCTGGGCCTCTGGGCTTCCTAACGCAAGTATGAGGCCCTCGGTGACTACTCTTCTTAGCTTCACATCTACAATCTCCATGTCCTGCGGATTAATTTTTCTACTCGCGGTTGCGGTTACCTTGGCATACCACTCTTCGAATGGGATAATCAGAGTTAGGATTACCGCCGCAGGTACAGGAACATTTTGCATCTTCACCTTGTACAGCGGTTGCATCGCACCTGCCGCTCGGTTGTGTTAAGGCGCTCTGCTTCCGTGGGCGACACCACCTTGGACTTCTCCTTTTCGGCCCTTCGGCCCACCACCATAGCCCACATCATCATTGGTGCGGGGGTCACCTTTCCGGCCGGGGTCTATTTGCTCGGCTAGGTGGATCGGCTAGATTGGTCCGCCTTGTAACGGGCGGGTGATATTCTGGGTATGTTTCGGTTGCACAATCTGGTTTGGGTTACAAAACGTACTCTGGCATATATGATTCGAACATGACGGAATTAAACAAGAATGGGCAATAACTTACCAGAATTATTGAATGCCAGATATAAATAAATTATGTGGGCGGGTGGATTGGACTGCGTAGCAAGTCCGGGATAGTATTTGGTTGGGTTTCGGTAGATTCCCTCGAACGACTCCGTGCAGTGTGGACGTGTCTCGTGGCGTTTCGCGGATCTCAGTTTCAGTGGTGAATGTTTTGTGTTCCGGGAGATGTAGTTGCGTGAAGTGCGTGTGTGTGTGTGTAATTGTGTTTTCCTGGCCCGCCATAATCATGGTACGTGTCGCTGTGAAACCTTAAGAGAATGATACAAGATTGAAACGCCGCTATTCAGCGCCACACTGCTGCAAAATAATCCCGTGCCCGGCGACGGCCTGGGAAACAGCTCGCAATAATGTTTAATGCTAGGACGAGGAATATATACCGCTTGGGCATAAGCAAGCGAGATATCAAATGATTTTACACAAAAGCTACGAATTTCCCTGCTGTATGGGCGCAAATACATTCTTTCGATACGAAATCAAAGTGTGTATCGCATATTTGCATGACATTTTGTTCCCATTGCATACTCGCGATTAACTTGCGATATATGGTTTAGCCATGGAATTTCAGCGTTTCTGAGTCAAAATACGCCCTAGTATTGGCTGATCGGAAAACAGATACTTTTTCCTTCCATGCGCCTTATTGGTGAAGTACTCTGCGAATGATTACTTTTACGTCCTCAGTTCAGAAAGAACATAATGTGTTTCCGAGCAACCAATCACAATTAGTTTCTCATCCGCGAAAAAACGAAATTTCACTTGCAAGAACATAATGCATTTGGTCCACCATCGAGAAAGACGAAATTACTTTCCGAAAAACCTAGTGCAATAAATCGCTGTATATATTATAAAATGACTGAGGCATACGGATGAGGACAGAAATACCCTGTCAAAGTATTGATTCGCATCGTTTCACCGCTCTGAGCGCGCAAATACGTTCCAAAGTGCGAAATAAACGCTAGTATTGCATTTCCACCAGACACTTGATTCCCATCGCAAATCGCGCGTTTCGACTGCGATACGCAGCTCTGACGAGAAATATTAGTGTTTCAGCTTCAGAATACGCGATTATATAGTTACGTCCGGAAAGTAATTTCATAGTTTCCATCATGCAGCTTTAATGTGAAACTGGCTGTGTCTAAACATATTCACGCCATCGATTCGGAAAACAATCGTAAATATTTTCCGAACATGCAAATACAATAAGGTCGTCTATCGAGTAATGACGAAATTACATACCGAAAAACCTAATAAAATGATTGAATGTATACNTAGTATTGGCTGATCGGAAAACAGATACTTTTTCCTTCCATGCGCCTTATTGGTGAAGTACTCTGCGAATGATTACTTTTACGTCCTCAGTTCAGAAAGAACATAATGTGTTTCCGAGCAACCAATCACAATTAGTTTCTCATCCGCGAAAAAACGAAATTTCACTTGCAAGAACATAATACATTTGGTCGACCATCGAGAAAGGCGAAATTACTTTCCGAAAAACCTAGTGCAATAAATCGCTGTATATATTATAAAATGACTGAGGCATACGGATGAGGACAGAAATACCCTGTCAAAGTATTGATTCGCATCGTTTCACCGCTCTGAGCGCGCAAATACGTTCCAAAGTGCGAAATAAACGCTAGTATTGCATTTCCACCAGACACTTGATTCCCATCGCAAATCGCGCGTTTCGACTGCGATACGCAGCTCTGACGAGAAATATTAGTGTTTCAGCTTCAGAATACGCGATTATATAGTTACGTCCGGAAAGTAATTTCATAGTTTCCATCATGCAGCTTTAATGTGAAACTGGCTGTGTCTAAACATATTCACGCCATCGATTCGGAAAACAATCGTAAATATTTTCCGAACATGCAAATACAATAAGGTCGTCTATCGAGTAATGACGAAATTACATACCGAAAAACCTAATAAAATGATTGAATGTATATATGATTCTAACGAACGAAGTAACCTGATTTGAACATAAATTCGCTGTCAAAGTATCTTTATTGACAGCTTTTGTGCCATATGCCCGCAAATTAGTTGTAATTATGCGATATCGGCGAGAGTATCGTATACTTACGTGCCATACGATACCCATTCCAAATGTGCGATTTTCTTTCGAAGCATGATTAGATCTAGAAATTTCAGCGTTTCAGGATCAGAATACGAGATATTATTTGGCACATACGTTCACTCCTTTCTTCTATTTAATGGGCTTAATAGCGGTGTTGTCTGCCTAATAATACATTTACTTCCTGTGCTCGGAAGAAACGAAATTACATTCCGTGTAACCTAATGCAACCAAGTCCAGCATCGGTTGAAACCGTGATTACTTCCCAACCAGCCCAATGCAATTAGGTCTTGATTCAGGAACGAACTACACATCTTTCCGGAAATCATAAAGCAATGAATGAGAGCATATTGGCTCCAAATCACTGAATCAACAGATTTGGACGGATACTCAATGACAAGTAACGGCTTCTACAGTTTCTCTGCGCTACACGCGCATATACCATCGAGTGATTGTGAAATCAACGTGAGTATCTAATACCTAATGACTGCTAATGACCTAAATGACTGCTGTTCCCCATTGCTAATGCGCGATTCTCTAACCATGTACCAATCCAACGAGCAACTTCAGCGCTTCAGAATCAAAGTACGTGTCACTGTTGGCTTGTACAAAGTATTTTCATTCCTCCTTTCCACGCGGCATAATTGTGAAGCTGGCTGCGAAGGAATACATTTACGTTCTCTGCTCGGAAGAAACGAAATAACTTTACCTACCACCTGAAGAAATAGGGTCCTCTGTTCGGAAGAAACGAAAATACTTTCGGAATAACTTAATGTAACGAAAGAGTGTATATTTAATACAAAGCTCTCATACCAACGCATGTGGACAGAACTTCGCTGACAATGTAGTGTACTTCATAGTTCCTCAGTCGTCTGCGCCCATATAAGTTCCTCTGATGCGATATCCTCGTTTGTGAATAATATATATATACGTGTGGCACCTTGATCTATTCACATACGCGCGATTCACTTGCGATGCACGATTGAAGCCAGAAACTTCAGTAACTGCGCATCGGAATACGTGGTATGATTGGGTTGTTGGGAGAGTTATTTCATTTTTTAGTTTTTTTTTTTTTTTTTTTTTTTTTTTTTTTT
>NIJG01000204.1:163513-228016 GCA_002201625.1 Euglossa dilemma
AGTAATGAAACTACCTTCCTAAAAGCATCATAAAATAAATAAATGTATGGTTGATGCAAGCGGCAGAAATAAACAGGTTTCGACAGAAATTCGCATTCATCGTATCGATTTTTATTGGTTGTCTGCTCCATGGGCACAAATATGTCCCATTGATGCTAAATAAATGTGAGTATCTCATACTTACCTGACTTTTGCTTCAAATCGCAACTGCGGCATTCACATGGGAATCTCGATTCAAACTTGAAATTTCAGATATCCAGCGTTAAAATACGAGCAATTATTAGGTTGTATCGAAAGTAATTCCGTAATTCATTTTAACTTGCAGTAATTATGGAATTTCCTGCAAAATATTACATTTACCTCCTCTGTTTGGAAAAAGCGAATTTTCAATCGGAATATCCAAATACAATTAGGTGTTCTGCCGGAAAAACGAAATTACCATGGAACAACCGAATGCAGACGGTCCTGCGTCACGAAAGGACGAAATTACTTTTCGTAATACGTAATACATTTAGTTCCTCTGTCGGGAATTAACGAAATCACACTCCAGATGCCAAATACAATGGAGGAGTGTTTATTTGATAAAAAAGACTGAACAAATACTATTTGGACAGAAATACGCTGTCATAGTAACGTTTTAAATAGTATATCGCATATTTAACGCGGCACTTGCCTCCCACAGCAATAGCGCGATTCCCTTGCGATATACGTTTCGAACGAGAAATTTCTATATTCCAGCGTCAGAGTACGAGATAATGTTAGGTTGTTCGAAATATATTTTCCTTTTTATTAGTTTCAGGCCGCATAATTATGAAGTTGACTGTAATCGAAAATATTTACGTCCAGTGTTCGAATAAACCGATATTACTTTCCGAACAGCTTAACCCAATGAATGTGCGTATTTGCGTGTATGTGATGCAAACAACCGAAATATACGGAATTGGGCAGAACCTCGCTGTTTAAATACCAATTCCTATACTCTCTCCACTCTATGCTCGCAAGAACGTTTCAATGATGTGAAATTAGCTAGTGCATCGCTAATGTATATGACTTTAATTTGCCACCGCAAAAGCGTGATTTCCATGCAAAGCACTATTCAAGCAAGAAAGTTCATCGAATCAGCGTCAAAATACGTGTTATTATTGGGTTGTTTGGAAAGTAAAATCAATATTTTTTTTTTCGTGCGCCGTAATTACGAAATTGACTGCGAACATATATATTGTCCGTCCGTAAACAACGAAATTGGATCCCGAACAAGCTTCCAAAATTAAGTCCTCTACAGAGAAAGTTTCAAATTACATTCCGAAAAGTGGAATAAATTGAATGTGCGTATAATAAATGGATTTGAGCAGAAATTCGAGGTCACAATAACCGTTTACATGGCCACTACGCTCCATGCCCCCAATCATGTTCCAATGATGCGAAATCTGCGCGTGTACCGCACATTTACGTGAATTACGATTCTCACTGCAATCATGCGTCTCGCTTGCGAATCATGATTCAGGACGGAAATTTAAGCGTTCCCTTCACAGAATACGTATTATTATTGGGTTGTTCGGAAAGAAAATGCGTTTCTTTCATGTAGTTTAATTGTGTAATTGGGTGTGAGCGAATGCATTTACGTCCCACGTTCGGAAAAGACAAAATTACTTTCCGAACATCCAATAGCAGTAAGGCCATCTGTTGGGGTGGGGGGGGCGAAATTGCTAGCCGTATATCCTAATACTATTATGTCCTCTATCGCAATGTTACAAAATTATATACCGACAAACTTAGTGCATTGGATGAGCGTACATCCTATGCAAACAACTGAAATAAACGGACACGGACTGAATTTCACTTGCAAAGTAACATTCATTATAGTTTCTCTGCCGTACGCGCGTAAATAAGTTACAATGATGCGAAATCATTGTGTATATCCCTTATTTACGTAACATTTAGTTCCGTCCGCGGTTCACTTGTGTAGCGCAATTCGAGATAGGAATTTCAGCGTCAGAATACGTGTTATCATTGGGTTGTTCGGAACGTATTTTTTCTATGTTTCAAGCGGTATAATTGAGAAATTGTATGTGGAAGAATACAATAACGTTCTCGGTTCCTAAATGCAGTAGTGACTTCCCGAAAAATATAATTGTACCAAATCCTCCGTCACAATTTCTTACAATGAATGAGGGCATATTTGAAACAAACCACGGCAATCATCGTGAATGGTCAGAACTTCGCTGTCAATCTAACGATTTTTTAGACCTCTCCGCTATTTGCGCGCAAATAAGTTGCCATGATGCGTATTCATCGTGTGAATCTCATATTTACACGTCTTATGGTTCCCATTGCAATCGCGCGACTAACATATCAAGCATGTCTTCAGCGAGATACTTCAGAGTATTGGTGTCAGAATGCCTTTTATTGATGGATTGTTCGTGAACTGATTTCGTTCTTTCTATCCATCCGTCATTATCATGAACATGGCTGTGGAGGAATATCTTTACGTCCTTTCTTCGGGAAAGAACGCAATAACTTTTTGAACAGCCTAATAGAATTACGTCCTCCGCCCGGAGAAAACAAAATTACTTTCCGAACGAACAGATACAATTAGATCCTCCATCGGGAAAAACGAAAGTACTGGCCGAAAAACCTAATACGATGAATGAGTGTATATTTGACGCGAACGACTAAAATCTGCATATTTGGACAGAAACTTGCTGTCAATGTAACCATTCTTATAGTTTTTACGTTCCGTGGGCACATAGGTTTCAATGCAGCGAAATTATCGTCAATATCGCATGTTTAATCTAACATTTGATTCCCTTCGCACACGCGCGATTCCCGTTCGGAGCATGATTCAAGCAAGAAATTTCAACGTTTCATCATCACTGTAACCGTCATAATTGGGATATTCGAATAGTAACTTCGTTCTTCTTTCTCATGAGGTTTAATTGTGAGTTTGGTCGAGAAATAGTACATTTACCCCGTCTGTTCAGAGGAAAACAAAATTACTTTCCTATAAAACATAATACAATTTGGTCCTCCGTCGGGAAAGTACGATATTACTTTCAGAACAACCTAACAAATGAAGATGTGTATATTTAACACAATCGTCTGAAGAAAAAGGATTTGCATAAAAATTCGGTGCCAAATTAACGAATGTCATAATATCTCAGTGACATTCGCGCAAATACGTTCCATTGATGCGAAACCAACGTGTATGTCTCATATATAACGTGCATTTGAATTCCATCTCAAACTCGCCATTCGATTGCTATATACGATACCAGCTATGGATTTGAGCGTTTCAGCGTCAGAATAGGTGTTGTCATCATCGTTGTTCGGAAAGTAATATCGTTTCGTGTTTTGATGCTGCTCAATTGTGATGTTGGCTGTCAAAGTGTACATTTACTACCTCTGTTCCTGAAAAACGAAGCTACTTTCCGAACAACGTAATACATTTTGGTACTCCGCTTCATAAAGACGACAATATTTTGCAAACTACTTGATTCAGTTAAGTCAACTGCCGGGAAGGACCCCAATTTCTATCCGAAAAATATACTACAAGGAATTAGTGTATATTTGACACAAGCGACTGAAATAAGAGAATGTGGTCAGAATTTGGCTGCCAAAGTAACGATTTCTGTGGTTTCTCCGCACTAGACGGGAAAATATATTCCAATAGTGCGAAATCAGCGTGGGTGTCTCATGTTTGCATGACTTATGATTCCAATCCCAAATGCGTGAGTCACATGAGAGGAACAATTCATGCGAAAAATTTCAGCGATTCAGCGTAAGAAGACGTGCTATTAATGTATTGTACGGAATGTAGGTCCGTTTTTCCATGCCGCTGTGAAATTGGCTGCCAAAGATTATATTTGCTTCCTCTGTACGGATTAAACGAAATTGCATTGGGCATATCGAAATACAATTAGGTCCTCTGTCAGAAAAACGAAATGAACGGGTATATCGCACGTTTAACGTCGCATTTGATTCCTACCGCAATCGCGAGCTTCCATTGAGGTAAATGCTTCGAACGTGATATTTCAGCGCATCAGCATCATAATACGAGTTATCGTTGGATTGTTCGAAATGTAATTTCATTTTACTTCAAGCCACATAATTGTGATGTTTACTCTAAACGATTACATTTACCGCCTGCGTTCCGAAAGTACGAAATTACTTTCCACACAACGTAATACAACTGTTTCTTCCGTCGTGGAAAAAAAATGAAATACCTTCCCGAAAGGCCTAATTGACTAAATCAGTTGTGTATGCTTCATTCATACGACTGAAACAAACGGATTTGGACCGGTATTCGCTAACACTGTAATGATTCTAATAGTTTCTCCGCTATATGGTCACAAATACGTTCCTAGTATGCGAAGTCTACACGTGTATCGCATAATATCGTGCCACTTGGTTCTTCTGGAAAATGCATCGTTCACCAGCGAATCACGATTCGAGCGATATATTTCAGCGCCTTAGCGTAGGAGTACGTGTTATTATTGGGTTTTTCGGAAGGTCGTTTCGTTATTCCTTATGCGGCTCAATTGTGAAGTTGACTGCGAACAAATTCATCTACGTACTCTATTCGCGAGAATAGAAACTACATTCCTAGCAGCAAAATACAACTACGTTCTACGTCGGGGTATACGATACAACTTTCCGGACAGTAGAGTATAACTAGGATCTCAAATGGGAAAGAACGAAGTTTCTTTCTGAACATAATAGTACAATTAGATCCAGCTTGGATAAGTAACGAAATTACCTTCCGAACACGCTTACGAAATTAAATCTTCTACGGTTAAAAAACAAAATAACCGTACGAAAATCCCAATACAATGAATGACTGCATGTTTGACGCAATCGTCTGATATAAACGGATTTGAACAGATATTCGCTGTCAAAGCAATGATTTTTACTGTTTGCCTGCTATGCGCGCAAATACGTTGCAATAATGCGAAATCGTCGAGAGTATCTCAAATTTACGTGTCCTTTTAATCCAATCGCAAGCGCGCGATTCTCATTCGACGCGCTTTGGAAGCGAGATATTTTAGCATATCCTGGTAACAATAGGTGTTATTGAAGGGTTCTTCGGAAAATAATTTCGCTTCATCCAATAGGTTCTTGCTGTGAATTTCCCTGCGCAAAAATACATTTACACCCGCTGTTCGAAAAAAAAAAAAAAAAAAAAAAAAAAAGAAGTAGAAGAAGATAGCGGGACTACGTTCCGGTCAGCATAATACATTTAGGTCCTCTATCGGGGAAAAAACGAAATGTCTTACCGAACAGACTAATACATCGTGTGATTGCATATTTTATGCGAGCGACTGATATCAACGCATTCCGACACAAATGTACCATCAAATTATCGATTTTTGTAGTTTCTTGGTTCTATATTCGCAAACGCGAAATCAAAGCGAGTACCGCATATTTACGTAAGATATGATCTCCACGACAATCACGCGATTCATATGGGAAGCACGAATACATTGAAATATTTCCTCCTTTCAGCATCAGTGTTCGTGTAATAATTGACTTGCGCAATTTTGTTTTTCCTTTTCTTCATGCGGCTTAATTGTGAAAATGAAAATCACTTTCCGAATATGGTAATACAATTCTGTTCACTATCTAGAAAATACGAATTCACTTTCTGGAAAACGTAATACAATGAATTAGTGTATATTTGACGATAGGGACAAAAATGATCGGATTTTGACAGAAGTTCTCAGTAAAGGTAACGATTCATATCGTGCCACAGCCCTATGTGTCCAACTGCGTTCTAATGATGAGAAATCAACGTCAGTATCTCATTTTTTCATGAATCGCGATTTCCATTGCAAACCCGCGATTCACATGCGAAGCACGATTCAAACGAGAAATTTCAGCATTTCAGCGTCAGAATACTTGATATAACTGGCTTGGAAAGTAATATCGTGTTTTCCATGCTGCTTCAGTGTGAAGTTGGCTTGGAAAGAATACCTTTACGTCATCTGTTAGGAAGAAACGAAATTTACTTTCGAACAAGCTAATACAATTAGATCCTCTAACAAGAATAAACGATATTACCTTCCGTAAAATCTTACACAATAATTACGTGTATATTTGAAGCACGCGACTGACAAAAGAGTATTGCAATAGAAATTCGAAGTCAAAGTAACGAATTGCGGGCGAAAATTCAGCGTCTTAGCCTCAAATTACGTGTTATTATTGGCTTGTACAGAGTAATTTCGTATCATTTTTTTCATGCGGTTTAATTGAGGAGATCTATGTGATAGAATGCATTTACATCATCTGTTCGGGAGTAACGAAATTACTTTTCTATCGTACTAATGATGTTTGGTTCTTCCTTGGGAAAAAAATGACTACTTGCTGAAAAGCATGATACTATGAATGACTTTATACTTGATGCAATCTACTGATATAATCAGATGTGGGCAGAAATACGCAGTCTGTGTAACAATTTTTGTAGTTCCTCCGCACTAAGCGCGCAAATCGATTCCAATGGCCCGAAATAAACCTGAGTAACTCATATTTACATGACTTTCAATTCTCATAGCAAACGCGAGGTTCACTTGCGCAGCAAGATGCAAGCCAGAAATTTCCATTCTTCAGCGAAAGGATACTTGGAATTATTGGGTTGTTCGGAACGTCATCTCGCTTTTTTTTATGTGGCTTTGTTCAGACGCTGGCTGCGAAATAGTACATTTACGTCCTCTGCCAGGAAAAACTGCAATTACTTTCCGTGCAGCATAATACAATTCTGTATTCTATCGGAAGACTACGAAATGACTTACCGAAAAATTTAATATAATGAGTGAGAGTGAATTTGCTGCAAACGACTGAGGTTATCGAATTTGAGCAGATATTCGTTATAAAAATTGCAATATTAACATTCACACCAGGAATTACTGTGCCTATTGGCAATACTATGCTGTGGATTGACTCCCGAAATACCTGGTTTGACTCTCGGAATAACAGGATAGGTGAGTTTACGATAATATTTATGTAAACCATATGTTATTTGATATGATTTTCTGTGCATGTACCTGCGTTTCTGGAGCGACACGAATGGAGTTTTCTAGTAGTTGCGTTCGGTAGATCGAAGTAACACTACTGTACTGTCGTCGCTAACTTCTATAACCGTAATGTTGTACAGTATGCATTCCTTCTCAGTTTTCTATCGAATTCCATATAATTTAATTTACTGTTATGATATTTTCGACTTTTTTCAAAATTTTCAATTTTAAGTTTCAAAAATTGTAATTCTGAGGGAAAGTGTCCTTATAATTAGTTGTATGTATGACATTATTTTGTAAAGCTTAGTGCAATTTTATATGATTGCGGGTTTGCGCACCTTCGCTTCTAGATTGACACGACTGGCGAGGACTTGTAGTTGTGTTCGCCACAACGGAGCGACACTACTCTACGATCTTCGTTAATTTCTCTAACCTTGTTATTGCACCGCATGCCTTCCTTCCCATTCATCCATTTATTTATACATATTGTTATTTACTGTTATGATGATTTCGATTTTTTTTTTTTAATTTTCACATTTAATTTTGAAAAATTGTATTTCATAGTAATGGCGCCTTTATAATTAGTTGAGAGTACGTTCATGACGGTATTTCGTAAAGCTTATTTTTATTTCATATGATTGTCTGTGTACGTACCTACGCTGTTTGCGCGTCACGATTGTAGAGTTCTTCCAGTAACGTGCTGGAGACCGGAGGAGCACTACTAGACGGTATTCGTTAATTTCTCCAACCATGATATTGTACCGCATGCATTTCTTTCAAGTCTTCTATTTATTTATACATACTGTTAATTACTGTTGTGATATTTTCGATTTTCAACAAAATTTGCAATGATCATCTTAAAAAATTGGATTTCTGAGTCAAATTGTCTCTGGAATTAGTTGAGTGTATGTTTATTACAATCTTTTTTAAACTTATGGGTTTCTTATACGATTATCAGTATACGTACTCCATACGATGGACTCCACAGCTACTGACAACGTTCTCGAAGGCTTTGACTCTCGACATCAATATTCGTACCGTGAATTAAGGTGTCTATTCCCAATACTGTAAAACGGGTTGACACCCGTTATTCCGGGATTGATACTCGGAATAAGAGGAGATGTAGAACTATTGACTTGGCCGTTCGACTTTAAAAAGTGGTATCGTTCTGGAATGTTTTGACCTGCGATTTTGTTATTCTCACATTAAAATAAGGTGTTCGTCAACTGAAATGTCTACTACTGTCTGTCCGTGAGCACTAAACGATGCACTCCTTAGCGTGGGTTAGGTGCTCGGAAGATAAAGTATTCCGGACAGCGATTGACCTTACACCAATCGGTATTTTTCTGAAACGGTTCCGCGCTCAACTTTGATATTCATACCGTGAATTAAGTCGTCTATTGTCAATACTGTACAGCGGATTGACTCCTGGAATACCTACATTGCATCTCGCTATCACATGACAGGTGAAGCTACTGACTTAGCTGTTTTACTATTAAAAAGTTGATCACGTTCTCGAAAGGTTTGACTCACAATTTTGCTATTCACACATGGAAATATGTTGTCCGTCTGATAAAATGTAGACTAATTTGCTTCTGTGAACACTAAACTAGACACTTGCTACAGCGGGATAGGTTCTCAGGTAAGGTCTTCGGTTATAGCTGTGACTCTCTAGCATGTGATGACATTATTGAAGTACTCATCTCTCGACATTAATATTCATTCCCTGAATTATGGCGTATATTGGATGTAGTACGCAGTCATTTCGCACCCGGAAAGCATGGGTTGACATTGGGAGTAACAGGAGTAGCGAAGGTTCGAACTTATGGTCGAGGTTCTTGAAGTAGTTGTAACTGTCTACAAATGTTTAACACTCGACCTTGCCAGTAATATTTAAAATAGAGCTCTGCACTTTGCAGAATGATAAATAGCTTGGTTCGCGGAATTCGTAGTCTGACCCGCTCAAGAACCGGTCTGCTTCTCGAAAGGTATACGTCTTCGGTAGAAGGTTTGACTAAATACCAAGTGGCAATGTGCTCCAATGGCTCGACTCTCTACATTACTATTCAGATGGTGGATTAAGATGACTATTGCTTATATTGTACAGCGGACTGACACCCGGAACAGCTGATTTGACCCTCTGAATAACAGGGTAGATAATGGTACTGACATAGCGGATCGGCTTTCAAGAGTGGTGGTGACGCTGACAAACGATTTGACATCCGACTTAACAGGGGAAACCAAAACAGAATTATTAAGGGCTAAAAATAAATACATAAAATGTGCGGGTATATTTAACTGCATGTTTACGGAAGGTCTATGTTATGGGGAATTTTCGGATGCATTCTCGTGTTTGAGTATGGTTCTGGGACATACATGTGTCGGCCATGCCCAAATTAATCGAAGAGGGCAAATTACTACATACAATTATTAAATACCAATAATAAATATATTAAATGGCCTGGCATGTACCGGTCGATTTCGGTTTGGGATATGAATCTGTTGGGTTCTCGGGAAGGGGATAGGTGCTCGGACATACATGTGTCGGCCAAGTAAAACATAAACTAGAACAGAAAATAACAAATCAAACTTGTTAAATTCCAAATATCTTTCGCCTTTTTTCATAATTTCCAATTTTTAATTTCAAAAATTATATATTCTAGTAAAAGTGTTTTAGAGTTAGCTGTGTGTTCATTTAGGACAATATTCTGCTGAGCTTGTTGTTATTTTATATAATTGACTGTATACGTATGTATGCTGCCGTTGCGACACGACTGGCGCGGTCTTGTATGTGCGTACCGCAGGGAGCAATGGCGGTACTGGATGGCGTCGTTAATTTCTATCACCATGACTTTGTACGGTATGCATGTTTTCCCAGTCCTCCATTTATATATACATATTGTAATTTACTGTTATGATATTTTTGATTGTTATCATAATTTACAATTCGTAGTTTAAAAAATTGTATTTCTTAGTAAAATTGTATTTGGAATTAGTTGAGAATACGTATATGTCAATACCTTGCTAAACTTGTTATTTTACATGATTTCCAGTGTACGTACTCTCGCTGCCGGAGCGACACGACTGGCAAGGTCCTGTAGTTGCGTACGGCCAATCGCTGCGTAACTACTGAACAGCCTGCGTTAATTTCCTTAACCCTCATTTTGCACCGTATGCATTCCTTCGCAGTTTTCTATTTTTTCTGCATATTGTAGTTTACTGTTATGATATTATCCGATTTTCTTTAAATTTGCAATTTTTAATTTAAATTATTCTTTTCCTGGGCAAAAGGGCCTGTTGAATCATTTGAGTTCACGTTTATGGCAATAGCCATTTATGCTGGTTATTATTACATGCCATTGTCTGTATACGTACCTGCGCTTCCGGGGCGACACGACAGGAGTGGCCATGTAGTTGCTTTTGGCAAATAGGAGCGGCACTACTGGATGGTCTTCGATAATTCCTTTATCCATGATATAGTATCATGTGCATCTTCCTCAGTATTCCATTCATTTGTACATACTGCAGTTTACTCTTATATTTTCGACTTTTTCCTAAATACTCAATTTTTAGTATAAAAAATTGTGTTCCTAGTAAAAGTGTCCTTGGAATTAGCTAAGCTTACGTGCATGACAATATTCTAAAAAGCTTGTTATTATTTTATATAATTGTCGTTATATGTACCCACGATTCCGCGGCGTGAACAATAAGCTAGACGCTACCTACAACGGGTCAGGTTCTCAGAAGTTTTGATATTCGGTCAAAAGTTTGGATCTATACCAATTGGTAATGTTCTCCGACAGTTTGGCTCTCTTCTTTAATATACATACCTTGAATTGAGGAGTCCATGGCCAACAATGTACAGCGCATACACTCACGGAATACCTGGTTTGAGTCACGAAATCTAAGGATAGGCGTAGGTATTGACTAAGCCGTTCGACTTTCAAGGAAGGCGATAAAGATCTCGGAAGATTGGTCCCGCGATCTTCCTATTGACACATGAAATTAATGTGGCCGTCAGCGTAAATGTGTACTAGAATGATTCCGCGAACATGAAGTGACACCCTGGATACAACGGGTTAGGTTCCCGGTATGTAACGTACCCAGTAAAATGAATAGCTTTATACCAACTGGTAATGTTCTCCGACGGCTGGGAACTCTACTTAAATATTCATACCGTGAATTAAGGTGTCTAATACCAATACTGCAAAGCCGATTTACTCCCGGAATACCTGGCTTGTCTCTAGTAATCACAGTATACGTGAAGCTATTGAGTTATATGTGCGGCTGTTAATGAACGTGGTAACGATCTCGAACGCTATGACCCTCGATCGTCTTGATCATACATAAAATTAAGGTGCTGTCTCTAAAATGAAAACTGACTTGCTTCTCTCAACACGCAGCTATACTCTCGATACAGAGGGTTAGGTTCTCAGAGGGTATAGTCTCCGGTAATAGGTTTGATTCTCTTCCTATTGATGACGTTCTTGAAATATTCAACCGTCGAAATTAATATACATTCCGTGAATAATATTGTGCATTGGAAGTCGAAAGCAGTTGTTTTGCATACGGAAGTCCTGGGTAGACTTCGGAATGACAGGGTAGGTGGTGTTATTGACATAGTGGTTCGACGTAGCAGGAAATACCAAAATAGAATTATTAAATGCTAACAGTAAAGGCAAAAAAGTGCGGGTAGATTGGCCGCTTCGTTACGGGAGGGCTTTGTTATGGGGAATTTTGTGTTGAATTCTCTTGTTTGGCTTACTTTCTCGGACATACATGTGTATGTTGTGCAGAAACTAAATGAAGAGAGAAAATAACTACATACAATTATTAAGTGCCAATAATAAATACATTAAATTTGCGGCTGGATTAGTCTGACATGTGCCGGGTGGGATTATCACAATATTTTGGTATGCCTGTTATCATTTTATATAATTTTACGTATGCGCACCCACGCTGCCGGAGCGGTACTATAGGTGAGGTCCTGTAGTTGCGTATGGCAGATTTGCTCTACTGGATGGTATTCGTTAATTTTCTTAACTATACTTTTGTACCGCATCTATGCCTCCCTAGTCTCTCGTTTATTAACACAAACTGAAATGCACTGTAATGTTACTGTCAATTTTTTTCAGGATTTTCAATTTTAAATTTTAAAAATAGTATCTGATAGTAAAAGTGCATTTCGAATTAGTTGAGTGTACGTTTATTACAGTATTTTGTCAATCATGTTGTTATTTTAAGTGATTGTCTGTGTACATATCTACGTAGCCGGAGCGACACGACTGGAGGTCTTGTATGCATGCGCTCCCAGTCATCCATTTAATATACATAATGCAATTTACAGTTTTGATTTTTTCGGATACTTCGAAAATTTTCAATCTTTATTTTTAAAAATTCTATTTCTTTGTAAAGGTGCCTTTGGATCAGTGAAGATTACGATTGTGACATTATTTTGTTAAGCATGCTGTAATTTCATATAATTGACCTTCAGGTGCGTACGCTGCCGGATAGACACGAATGGCGATGCCTTGTCGTTTCTCAAACGCTGTTTGAGCGAAACAATTGCCGAGGCCTTGTAGTTTCGTTCGGCATGTATGAGCGATACTACTGTATGATCATCGTTAATTTTTCAAACCTTGATATTGTACCGCACGCATACTATCCTAGTTCTCCATTTGTTAATACGAACTGTAATTTAAAGTGTCTTTAGAATTAGATGAGTCTACGTTTATTACAGTAATTGTGTTAAACTTTCTGTTATTTTATATGATTGCTTGTAGACATACCTACGCTTCCAGAGCGACACGCGAGGAGCGGACAAATAGTTGCGAACGGTAGATCGGAGCGAGTATACTGTATTGCCATGGTTAATGTTTTAGCCTTGATATTGTAGCGTATGCAATCTGTCGCAGTTTTATATTTATTCCATCATACAATAATTTACTGTTATGATTTCAACGACTCTTTTCGGAATATTCAATGTTTAATTTATCAAGTTGTGTTTTTAACTAAAGGTGCTTTTGGAGTTACTTGAGTGTACGTTTACGGCAATATTTTGTTAAACCTTTTGCTATTTTATGTGATTGTCTGTATATATACCTACGCGGACGGCGAGACATGACCGCCGTGACCTTGTAGTTGCGTACGGCAGGGCAGAGTTGTACTACTAGATGGATTTCGTTAATGTCTTTAATTCAGATTATGCAGCGTGGGCAGAACGGTGCGGAACTGGTTGGTCTTCGTTAATTTCATTAATCATGATTTAGTGCCGAGTGCATTTTTTCCAAGCTTTCCATTTATTCATGCATAGTATAATTTACTATTGCGATATTTTCAATTTTATCCTGAATATTCAATTTTTGGATTAAAAAATTGTGTTTCCCAGTAAAAGTGTCTTTGGAATTGTTTAAGTGTACGTTTCCGACAATAGTTTGTTAAACATATTGTTATTCTATGCGATGGTCTGTATACGTACCTACGCTGCCGTAACAACACGACTGGCGAAGTCTTGTAGTGGCGTACGGCAGTGCGAATCCACACTACTGGGTGGTCTTCGTTAATTTCCTTAACCCTGATTAGGTACCGTATGCATTTTATCTCAGTCTTTCATTTATTAATACATACTTAAATTTACTATTATGATATTTTCGATTTTTTTCAAAATATTGTAGTGGCGTACGGCAGTACGAATCCACACTACTGGGTGGTCTTCGTTAATTTCCTTAACCCTGATTAGGTACCGTATGCATTTTCTCTCAGTCTTTCATTTATTTATACATACTTAAATTTACTATTATGATATTTTCGATTTTTTTCAAAATATTCAATTTCTGGATTGAAACATTGTATTTCTTGATAGAAGTGTCTTTGGAATTAAATAAGTGTGCGTTTATAACATTATTTTGATAAACATATTGTTATTTTGTATGATTGCTTGTATGCGTACCTCCGCTGTCNAATATTCAATTTTTAGATTAAAAAATTGTGTTTCCCAGTAAAAGTGTCTTTGGAATTGGTTAAGTGTACGTTTATGACAATAGTTTGTTAAACATGTTGTTATTCTATGTGATGGTCTGTATACGTACCTGCGCTGCCGTAACAACACGACTGGCGATGTCTTGTCGCTGCGTACCGCAGATCGGAGCGGAACTGTATATTCTTCGTTAAGTTCATTAAACTTGATTTAGTGCCGTATGCATTACTTCCCAGCTATCCATTTATTTATACATAATGTAATTCACTATTCCGTCATTTTCGACTCTTTCTTCAAACTATTCAATTTTTAATTTATGTATTTGTATCTGTCAGCAAAAGTGTGTTTGGAAATAGTTGAGTTTACGTGCATTACAATATTCTGTTAAGCTTGTTGATATTTTATGTGGTCGTATGTATACTTACCTACGCTGCCGGAAAGTCACGATTGAAGTGGTCCTGTATTTGCGCACTGTAGATCGCGACATCACAAGTGAATGGTCTTTGTTAGTTTCTATAACCTTGACATAGTACCGTTTGCATTTTTCCCAGTCTCCCATTTATTTATACGTACAATAATTTACAGTTATGATAATTTCGATTTCTCTCAAGATTTTCAATTTTTAGTATCAAAAACTATATTTCTTAGTAAAAGTGTCTTTGCAATTATTTGTGTGTACGTTCATGACATTATCTTGAAAAACTAGTTGCTACATTATATGGCTTATATTTTACATATACTTTACATTTTTTACATAATTATCAATTTTTGGTTCATAATGATCTATTGCAAATTAAAATTGCCTTTGGAATTTGTTCACTGCACGTTTATGAAATTATTTTGCTAAACTTATTCTCAAATTATGTACTGTTTGTATACGTACCTACGCTGTTTGAGCGACACGTTTGGCGAGGTCTTGCAGTTGCGTACGGCAGATCGGAGCGACACTACATTATTATCGTAGTTAATTCCTCCAAACTTGATAATGTTCCACAAACAAATTTTCCCAGTCTTCCATGTATTTCTACAAACTGTAAATAACTGTTTTGATATTTATTGTCAGCTTATATGACCGCCTGTATGCGTACCTTCGCCGTCGGGGTGACACGACTGGTGAGGTCTTGTAGATGCCTACGGCAAACGGAGGTCTATGTTAATTCCATTTACCTTGATTTTGTACCGTTCGCATTTTTCTCAGTTTTCCATTTATTGTTGGAAACTGTAATTTGTGGCTGTGATATTTTCGATTTTCTTGAAAATTTTCTATCTTTAATTTCAAAAAATGTATTGTTTATGAAAAGTGCCATTGGAATTAGTTGATTGTACGTTTGTCAGAATATTTTGTTTAATTCATTGCTATTTTATGCGACTGTCTGTATACGTACCTACTCTTCCCGAGCGGCACGGCTATAGTGGTCTTACAGTTGCGTATGGTAGATCGGAGCTGCACTACTGTATTGTCGTCGTTAATTTCTTTAACCATAATATAGTACCGTACGCATTCTTTCGCAGATTTATATTTACTTATACCGACAGCCTTTTGCTGGTATGATATTTTCGATTTTCACCAAAACTTCCTTTTCTTAATATTAAATATTATATTTTTTAGTTACAGTGACTGTGGAATTAGTTGAGTGTTCGCTTGTTACAGTATTTTGATAAATTCTTTGTCAATTCAAACGATTGTATCTATACGTACCTAATCTTCCGGAGCGACACGACTGGAGTTGTACTGTAGTTGCTTTCGGAAGATCGGAGCTACACTATATTGTCTCTTTTAATTTATGTAACCTTGACTTTCAACCGTATGTATCCCCCCCCCTCCTGTTTTCTGTTAATTTATACATACTGTATTGTATTGACTTGATATTTACGATTTCAATCAAAATTTTCACTGCATAGCCTAAGAAATTGCATTCCTTAGTAAAAGTGACATTTGAATTAGTTGAGATTACTTTGATGACAATATTTTATTAAGCTTCTTTTTATGTCATATAATTGCCATACGTACGCTTCTGGAGTGACATGGCTTTATTGGTCTTGAAGTTGCTTTCGGTAGGTCGGAGTGACACTACTGGATGGTCCTCATCGATTTCTTTTACCGTAATATTGTACCGTGTGTATTTTTTCATAGTCGTCCATTTATTTATACATTCTGTAATTTACTGTTATGATATTTTTTAGTTTTATCAATACTCTCAATTTTTAGCTTAAAGATTGTATACCTGAGCAAGAGTATATTTGGAATTAGTTGAGTGTACGCGGATGACAACATCATGTAAAATTCTTTGTTTCTTTACATGATTGTCTATATATGTACTTACATTTCCAACGCAACATGCCGGGAGTGGACTTGTAGTTGCGTATGGTACATCGAAACAACGCTAATGGATGATCTGCGTCGATTTCTATAACTGTGAAATTATACCATATGCATTTCCTCCTAGGTTCCTATATATGTCTACATACTGCAATTCATTGCTGTGATCTCTTCGATCATTTCCACAATTATTATTTATTAATGTTTATAATTGTATTTTTTGTTAAGACCGCCAATGGAATTAGTTGAGTCGACGTTTATGACCATACCTAATAAAGTTTGTTGTTACATTATATGATTGCGTCTGTACGTTCGTACGCTCCCGGACCGACACGACTGTAGTGGTATTGTAGTTGGGTTCGGTATATCGGAACGACACTACTAGATGGTCTTTGTTAATTGCTTTAGCCTTGGTATTGTACCGTCTACATTCCTTCGCAGTTTTCTATTTATATCTACATACTGTAACTTACTGTTTTGATGTTTTCGATCTTTTCCAATATTTTCAATGTTTTCTGTAAGAAATTGTATTTTTTAGCATTTTTTGTCGTTGGAATTAGATGAGCTTACGCTAATGACAATATTGTGTTAAATTATTTGTTATTTTACATGATTGTCGGTAAACGATGCCACGCTTCCGGAGAGGCACGACTACAGTGGTCTTGTAGCTGCGTTCGGCAAATCGGAAAGACACTACTGGATGGTCTTCGTTAATTTCATTAACCGAAAAATTATACCGTATGCATTCCTTCCCTGTTTTCTATTTATGTATAAATACTGTATTTTACTGTTATAGTGATTTCGATTTTTCAAGAAATTTTCAATTTTATTTTAAAAGAATGGTATTTCGAAGTAAAAATATCAATCAAGGTTGTCGAGTATACGTGTATGACAATATTTTGTTAAGCGTGTTCTTATTTAATATGGCTGTATGTATACGTACCGACGCATCCGGGGCGACACGGATGGCGTGGTCTTGCAGTTGGTTTCGGTAGATCGGAGCCGCACTACTGCTGGATCTTCCTTATTTTCTAGTACCTTGATTTTGTACACTACTCCTTTATTTTTCTCCAGTATTCCATTTATATATGCATGCCTAAATTTACTGTTATCATAATTTCGATTTTTTTTCTTCAAAATATTCAATCCTTGGTTTTAAACATAATATTTCATGGTAGACGTATCTTTGGAATTATATGAGTTAGGTTCACGACACTATTTCGTTAAACTTATTGCTATTTTATACGATTGTGTGTATAGCTACCTACTCTGTAAGAGCCACACGGCTGTAGCCGTCTTGCTGTTTCGTACGGTCGATTTGAGCGATACTGCTGTATGTCCTTCGTTAATCCCTTTAACCTTGACATTTCTGTACATGTACTGTAATTTACTCTTTTGATACTTTCGGTTTTCTTCAAAATTTGCATTTCTTTAATCAAAAAATTCTATTCCTTAGTAAAAGTGTGGTTGGAATTAGTTGAGTGTACGCGTATGACTATGTTGTGTCATTCTCTGTCAATTCTTTGTTATTTTACATGATTTTCTGTGTACGATCCTACGCTTTCGGAGCGACATGACTTGAGTGGTCTTGTTGTTTCGTTTGCGATATCGGAGCCACACTGTTCTATGGTCTTTGTTAATTTCTTTAACCTTGATATTGTACAGTTTGCATTCTTTCGCAGTTTTCTACTTATGTCTACATACTGTAAGTTGCAGTTTCGATATTTTCGATTTTTACAATATTTTAAATTTTTATTGCAAAATATTGTATTTATCAGTAACAGTGTCTTTGGAGTTGATTGAGATTACGTTTATGACGGCAGCATGTTTATATTATTGTCATTTTACACTATTGTGCGTATAGGTATCTGCGATTCCGGAACAACACGACTGGAACGGTCTTTTAATTCCATACGGCAGATCGGAGCGGCACCAGTGGATGGTCTATGTTAATTTTATTATCCTGATTTTGTAACGTATGCATTTCCCCCCTGTATTCCATTTATTTACACAACCTGTATTTAACTACTATGATATTTTTTATTTTATTTTCAATTTCCAATTTTGAATTTGAAATAGTGCATTATCTAGTAAATGTGTCTATTTAATTATTAGAGCTTTCATTTGTGACAATATCTTTTTGTACTCATTGCAAAGTTATATGTTTGTCTATATACGTACCTACGCTGCCGGAAAGACGCTACTGGTGATGTCTTGTAGTTGCATACGACAGATCGAACCGACACTACAGTATGGTCTTCGTTAATTTCTTTAACCTTGATACTGTACCGTATGCATTATTTGGCAGTTATCAATATAATTCTACAGACTGTAATTTTCGCTTACGATCTCTTCGATTTTTTTTATAATTTGCAGTTTGTAATTTGAAAAACTTGTATTTCTACGTAAAGGTGTCCTTGTAATTAGTTGAGTGTTCGTTTATGACATTATTTCGTAATATTTATGGTTATTGTAAATGATTGTCGGTATACATACCAACGCTGTCTGGGCGACACGACTGAAGTGGTCTAGCAGTCGCGCTCTGTAGATCGGAGGGACTCTACTGTACGGTCTTCCTTAATTTCTTTAACCGTAACATTATACCGTATGCATTCCTTCGTTGTTTTCTATTTATGTATAAATACTGTATTTTACTGTTATGGTGTTTTCGATTTCTCAAGAAATTTTCAATTTTTGTTTGAATAAATAGTATTTCTTAAGAATAGTGCCTGTGGAATTAGGCGAGTGTACGCTTATGACATTATTTTGTGAAACGTATTGATATTTTATATGCCTGCTTGTATACGTACCAACGCTGTCGGAGCCTCACGACTGGCAAGGCCTTGTAGTTTCGTATGGCAGTGCGGAGAGGCGCTTCAGGGTTGTCATCGCTAATTTCATTTACCCCCATCGTATACCGCATGCATTTTCTCCCAGGCTTTCTATTTATTTATACATACTGTAACATAATGTTATGATACTTTCTATTATTTATCAAAATTTTCTATTTTTATTTTAAGAAATTGTATTTCTTAGTAAAAGTGTTGTGGGAATTGGGTGAGTGTACCTTAATCGTGATATGTTGCTAATCGTATAGATGTCTTATATGATTGTCTCTATAAGTACATACGCTACAGGATCCACACTGCTGAGTGCTCTTCATTTGCGTTGGGTGTATCGGAACGACCATAATGTATGGCCTTCGTTATTTTCTTGAACCTTGATCTTGTACAGAATGCACTTTGTCCCAGGCTTCCTTTTATTTATGAATACTGTAATTAACTGTTATAATATTTTAGATTTTTTTTTACGATTTTCTATTTTTGTTTCAAAAAATCGTATTTCTTAGTGAAAGTGTTGTTGGAATTAGTTGAGTGTACGATTATGAAAATATTTTGTTAAGCTTTGTTATTTAATATGATTGCCTGTATTCGTACATACCTTGTCGGGGCGATACAACGAGCGATGTTTTGTGTTTGTGATCGGAACGGCACTACTGGATTACCATCGTCAATTTATTTAACCCCGATGTTGTCCCGTATGCATTTTCCCCGTGTTTTCTATTTATATGTACATACTACAATTAACTGTTATATTTTCAATTTCTTTCAAAATATTCAATTTTCATTCTATATAATTGAATTTCTTAATAAAAGTGTCATTGCAATTTGTTGAGGGTACGTATGTGACAATATTTTGTAGAATTTGTTGTTGTATTATATGATTGTCTCTACACAAGCTTACGCTGTCGGAACCACACGACAGGATTGAACTAGCAGTTATGTATTGTAGATTGTTGCGACGCAACTATGCTCGTCACCGTACGCCTATCGGCGCTGCGGATATATACGATCAGATTGACGTTGTAGAGGTTGTAGATCTTCCGACGTTGACGTACGGATGATCGGAGGGGCACAACTGGTCAATATACCTTAATTTCTTTATCCCTGATTTTGACCAGCATCCGTTTCACCCCATGTTTTCAATTTATTTATACATACTCTATTTTACTGTTATATTTTCGATCTTCATTCGAAATTCTCAATTCTTTATTGAAAAGGTTGTTTTTCTGAGTATCGGTTTCTTCCATATTGGATGTGTTTCGGCTTATGGCAATACATTGATAAGCTTGCTGTTATGTTATACGATTGTTTCAACACGTACCTATGCTTCTCGAGCGTGACGGATGGCGTGGTCTTGTAGTTGCATTCGGTATATCGGTGCGAAAGTACTGCATGATCTTCTATAAATTATTTAACCATTACACCGTACCGTATGCTTCCTTTCCCAGTCTTCCATATATTTATACATACTGTAATTTACTGCCATGATATTTTCGGTTTCTCTCATAATTTCTAATTTTTAGGTTCAAAAACTGTATTTCATAGTAAAAGAGACCTTGGAATTATTTGAGTGTACGTTAATGACATTATCCTGTTAAACTTATTGTTGTTTCATATGACTGCCTCTATACGTTTCCACGCTGCTAGAACAGCACGACTAGCGAGGACTTGTATTTGCGTACGTCAGAACTAAGCGGCAATGCTGGACGCACTTCGTTAATTTCTTTATCTGCAGTATTGTGCCGTATGTACTCTTCCGCAGTTTTTCATTGATTTATAAATACTGTAATTTACTGTTGTGATATTTTCGATTTTCATTGTAATTTTCAATTCTTATATTAAAAAAATTGTATTTCATAGCTGGTGTGTCTTCAGAATTAGATGAGTGTACGTGTGTGTGACATTATATTATTAAACTTATTGTTATTCTTTATGATTGTCAGTATACGTACCTACGCCGACGGAGGGACACGACTGGCGTGGTATAGTACTTGCGCTCGGTAGATCGGAGCGACACTTGTGTATGTTGTTCCGTAATATCTTTAACCTTGTATTGTGCCATATGCAATTTTTCTCAGTTTCCCATTTATCTATAAATACTGTAATTCACTGCTATGATAATTTCAGAATGCCCATTCCATAATTTCAGGCATTGTATTTTTTAGGAAATGTGTCATTGGATTAGTTAAGTGCACGTTTATGACGATATTTTGTTCCATTCGTAGTTACATTATTATACTGTCTGTATATATACCTACGCTACCGGAGCGCCACGACTGGCGAGGTCTTGTAGTTGCGTACTTCGAACGGACTGGCAATACTGGATGGTCTTTGTTAATTTTTATAACATTTATACTGTACCGTATGCAATTATTCCCGGTTTTCATTTACTTATAAATACTGTAATTTGCTGTTATGATATTTTAGATTTTTTCAAAATTTTTAACTTTCATTTAAAAAAATTGTATTTCTTATTAAAAGTGCCTATGGAATTAGACGATTGTACGTTTATAACAATATTTTGTTTAATTCTTTTCTGTATTATATGATTGCCCCCACATGTTCCAATGCTGCCGGAGCGACACGGCAGGCTATGTCATGTAGTTGCTTACGGCAGATCGGAGTGGCACTACTGGATGGACTACGTTAATTTATTTAACCTTGATATTGTACCGTATGCAATCCTTCTCTGTTTTCTATTTGTCTATACTCACTGTAATTTGCTGCTATGGTATGTTCAATTTTTTTTCAAAATTTCCTATTTTTTATTACGAGAAATGTGTTCCTTATTAAAGTTACTTTTTAATTAGTTGAGTGTACGATTATTTCAATATTCTGTTAAATTCTTTGTCATTATATATGATTGTCTCTGCACGTACCTACGCATTAGGAGCGTCTGTGCTAGTGTAATCTTTTGTTGCGATCCGTTGAACGGAGCATCAATACTGTATGGTCCTCCTTAACTCCTTTAACCATGATTTTGTTCCGTATGCAGTCCTTCGCAGTTTACTATTTGTTTCTACATACTGCAATTGACTGTTATGATATTTTAGACTTTATATCAAAATATCCTAGTTTCAATTTCATGAATTGCATTTTTATGAAAAGTGTTATTGGAATAGTTGAGTGCTCGTCTATGACAATATTTCATTACCTTCCTTATTATTTTATGTGATTTTCATTGTACGTAACTACGCTTCCGGAGCAACACGACTGGCGAGGAGCTGTAGTTGAATACTTCAGATCGATGCGGCACAACTGGATGGTCTTTGTTAATTTCTTGATCCTTGATTTCCTAACGTATGCATTTTTTCATTATCCTTGATTTTGCACCGTTTGCATTTTTTCACTGTTTATTATTTATTTCTACATACTGTTGCATAATGTTTTGATATCATCGATTTTCTCCAAAATTTTCAATTTTGAGTTCAAAAAATTGTATTTCTTAGTACAAGTGTCTTTGGAATTAGTAGAGTGTAGGCTTACAACAATATCTTGTTTAATTCGCTGAAGAATATTGGTGATAGGCTCCATAATTCACGGCATGAATATTAAAGTAGAGAGTCAAGCCGACGGAGATCATTACGATTGCAATAAATTAATTCCGTTATCCAGGCCTTTACCATCCTGGAATCTAACCCGCGGCTACGAGTCTCTTGTTTCAGTGATCAAGCAAACGAACTAGTAGAGATTTTAGCAGACGAACACATTTTTCATGTATGAATAGGAAGATCGAGGGACAATACCTCCGAAAACGGGACCGCACTATTCGAGAGTCGAATTCCATAATCAATACCTACACCTATCCTGTGCTTTCGAAGGTCAGATCTGGTATTTCAGGCGCGAGCCCGCTGTTTTGTAAGTGGAGAACTTAATTCGTAGTTTGCATATTATAGAAGATCGTCAATCCGTCTGAGAACATTTCCAATTGGTAAAATGTCATACTCTTTACCGGATACCTTACCTTCCTAGAACATATCCCGCTGTAACGTCAGTAAAAGTTCGTGTTATGAGAAACAAATCAGTAGATACATTAGCAAACGCACACTTTAATTTCATGTAATAATGGGAACATCGAAGATCACACCGTTCGAGAACGTTACCACCTTCTGAAAGTGGCGAACGACAAAGTCAATAGCTTCACCGAGAGTCAAACCAGGTATTCCGGGAATAAATTCGCTGAACATTATTTGGGATAAGCAATATAATTCACGGCATGAGTATTAGAGCGGAGAGTCAAACCGTTTAAGAACGTTACCAATTGGTATAAAGTCATTCTTTTTAATCAATACCATACATTCCGAAAACCAAGCGCGCTGCATCGTGTGTCCTGATTGTTGTTCACGTTAACAAATGAGTTGATGTATTCGATGACGGACACCAGATTTTCATACATAAATATAAGAATCAAGAATGATGCAGGTCGTGAGCGGAACCACCTTGTTTGAGAGTCTAACGGTTAAGTCAGAAGCTTCACCTATCCTGTGACTGCGAGAGTTAAATTAGGTTTAACGGAAGTAAATTCGCTGAAAGGTATTGGCATTAAACACCTTAATGCACTATATGAGTATTGAAGTTGAGAGTCACATCGTGGAATATCAATGAAAATTCATATAAAGTCGTACTTTTTACCGAATACCTTACCTTACAAGAACCTAACTCGCTGTAGCGTGTGTCTTGCTTAATATACATGGAAAGAAATTAGTAGAAATTTTTGCCGATGGAAACTTTATTTTCATTTATGAATAGAATAATCGAGAGTCAAACCGTTCGAAAGCGGTCGTATCTTCTCTGAGAACCGAACAGCGAAGTTAAAAGCTTCCTCTATCTAGCCATTTGGAGATTAACACCAGGTATTCCTGGAGTAAGTCCACTAAACCGTTTTAGCAATTGACACATTAATTCACGTTTGGAATATGAAAGTAGAGCTTCAAACCGATTCAAATTGTCTTCAATTGGTATAAAGTCAAACGTTTTGCTGAAGTCCTTACCTTAAGCGCAACTCACCGGCTTCATCAACCGTTAAATTCGTGTTCAGAAATGGAATATAGTATTCGTTTCACTGACAGGCACCTCAACTTCATGTACGAATTAGAACAGCGCGGGTCAAACCACTCGAGAACGTTGCCAACTTCTGAGAGAGACGAACGGCAACGTCAACAGCTTCACGTATTCTGCAGTTCCGAGAGTCATGAAAGGTATTCCGGGAGTAAGTACCCTGAACAGTGAAGGCAATAGAATCCCTAATTCACGGTATGAGTATTAAAGTACAGAGTCAAACCGCTGTAGAACATTGTCTATTCCTACAGAGTTAACCTCTTACGGAAGGCCATACCCTCCTAGAAACTAACCCGCACTATCGAGGGTATAACTTCGTGTTCAGCGAAACAAAATAGTACACACTGGATAGTCGGCACCGTAATTTCATGTACGAATTCGATGATCGAGCGTAAAGCCGTTAGACACTGTTACCCTACCTTGTTTGGTAGACGCACAGCTAAGTCAATACCTTCCCCAATCCTGTGATTCCGAGAGGATAAGCAGGTACTCCGCGAGTATACCCGCTGTACAGTATGGAATTGGACACCCTATTTCACGGTATAAATATAAAAGTCCAGAGTCAACCCGTTGTTGAATGATACTTGTTGGTATATATTTAAACTTTTACAGACGGTCTTCCAGTCCGAGAAGATAACCAGCTGTATCGAGAGTATAACCTCGTGTTCAGGGAAGAAAATTCACATACACTTTATTTACAGGCACTATCATTTCAAGTATGGTTTTGGAGATCGAGGGTCAAACCATTCGAGATCGTTTCGGCCTTCTGTGAAAGACGAACGGCTAAGTCAAGTGCTCCACCTATCCTGTAGTGCGGAGAGAAAAACCAGGTATTCTGGGACATAATCCCCTGATCGGCATTGACAATAGACTCCCCTTAATTCACGGTTTGAATAATAGTGTATAACGGCAAACCGTCTGAGAAAGTTACCAGTTGGCATAAAGTCAATCGTTTTATTGATGACCTTTCCGACCAAAATCACAACGCGCTGAATTAAAAGTGTAACAATGAATTCAGAGGAACAAATGAGTATATGTTTTAGAGCCATGCACCTCAGTTACAGAAATGAAATCGACGATTGAGGTTCATACCGTTCGAAGACGTTACCACTTTCTTTGGGAGACGACCGGCATGGTCAATAGCATCGCCCATTCCGACATTCCAAAAGTCAAACCATGTAGTCCGGGAGTAATTCCGCACAAAACTATTGGCATTAGGCACCCTATTTGACGGTATTAATATTAAAGTGCAGAATGCAACCGATGTCGAACGCAACGTATTTGTATAGAGTCAAACTTTTTATCGAAGGCCTTACCATCCGAGAAGCTAACCCGCTACATCGTGAGTATAACATCGTGTTCAGCGGAACAAATGACAAAACATTTTAATGATGGACACCTTGACGGCGTATATGAATTAGAAGATCGGGCGTCAAACCGCACGTCAAACTGCACCTATCCAGAGATACCGAGTGTCAAGTAGGTATTCCGGAAGTAAATCTGCTGAAATGTATTGGCAATTGACCCCTTAATTCACGGTTTCAATATTAAAGTAGAGCGTCAAACCGTTTTAGAGCATTGTGAATTGATATGAAATCAAATGATTTATCGATGGCATTACCTTCGCAGAAGGNCGTCAAACGGCACGTCAAACTGCACCTATCCAGAGATACCGAGTGTCAAGTAGGTATTCCGGGAGTAAATCTGCTGAAGTGTATTGGCAATTGACCCCTTAATTCACGGTTTCAATATTAAAGTAGAGCGTCAAACCGTTTTAGAGCGTTGTGAATTGATATGAAATCAAATGCTTTATCGATGGCATTACCTTCGCAGAAGCCAACCTGCCGCTTCGAGAGTATAACTTCGGGTTTAGAGACACCCATGAGTATTCATTTTAGTGGCGAGCACATAAATTACCACTTACGAATTAGAAGATCGTAAGTCAATCATTTCGAGAACGTTACCATGTTCTGTGGGAGCCGAAGGGCCAGGTCACAGTAGCTTCAGATATCCTGTGCTTGCGTGGATCAAACCAGGTACTCCAGGTGTACATACGCTGAAGGGTATTGCCAATAGATACCTTAATTCACGGTGTAAATATTTAGGAACTGAGTAAAACCGCCAGAGAACATCACCAATTAAAATAAAGTAATTCTACCTACTTAATACATTACCTTCCGAGAACATAACCGGCTACAGCCATAGACTTGATTAGTGTAAAGGGAAAGAAAAATAAGTCGACATTTTGGTGACGTGGAACTAAATTTCAATGTCAATAAACAGAGCAAGTGTCAAACCATTCGAGAAATTCATCACCCTCTATGAGATTCGAAATGCTAAGTAAATAGCTTCACATATACTATGATTCCGATTGTGAAACCAGTCAATCCGGAACTAACTGCATTAGACGTTATTAGCAATGGACACGGTTTAAGTATCATAATGCAGAGTCAATCCGTTGCAGGACGCTACATATTTGTATAGATTCAAGCTTCTTACCGAAGGGCTTACGTGCCAGAAACATAACCAGCTATGGCAAGTGTCTTGCTTAGTGTACTCGGAAAAGTATTAGTAGGCACTTTTGCATACACACACCTTATTTCCATATATAAATCGCAAAGTCGAAAGTCAGACCGTTCGAGAACAGTATCATATTTCGTCAGAGTTACACAGCTACATCAGTAGCATCACATAACTTGCGATTCCGAAATTCGAACCAGGTACTTCAGGAGTAAATGCACTCAACGGTATTGGAAATTGGCACCTTAAACACTATTAGCAATAAACACCTCAACTCACGGTATAAATAATAGAGTAGAGAGTAAAACCGTTCGGGGATGATACTAATTCATATAGATTCCTACTCTTTATCGCATACCTAACCTTCTGGGGACATATCCAGCTGCATCGGCGGCATAACTTCGTATTCAGGGAAACTAATTAGTAGGCACTTTAATGACGGGCACCATAACTTCATGTATAAATTAGACGGTCGAGAGTCAATCCGTACCACAACGTTATCACCTTCCTTGAATGTCGTACATCTGAGTCAATCGCTGCAGCTATCCACTGATAACTAGAGCAAGACCAGGGATTCCAGGTGGAAATACGCTAAACGGTACTGGCAATAGACAGCTTAATTCACTGTGCAAATATTAGAGTACACAGTCAAACCATTGTAGGACGTTACGTATAGGTATAATGTCATTCTTTTTAGCCACTTCCTTACATTCCGTGAAGCCAGCCCGCTGTAGCAAGTGTCTTGTTTAGTGCTGAAGGAAACAAACTAGTAGAGATTATAGCAGACGGACACATTTTTCATGTATGAATAGTATGATCGATGGTCAATGCGTCCGATAACGGGACCACACCATTAGAGTGTCGAACTTCTTAATCAATATCTACACATATCCTGTGCTATCAAAGGTCAGATCTGGTAATCCGGTAGTCAGCGGGCAGTGCTGTAATGGCAGTGGACACTTTAATTCACGGCATGAATACTAAAGCTGATAGTCAAACCGTCGGAGAATATTACCAATTGGTATCGTGTCAAACTATTTACGGAAGGCCTTACCATCCGAGAACCTAACCAGCTGTAACATGAGTTTAACTTCGTGTTGAGAGAAACAAATTGGTATACAACTTAGTGGCGTCATCTTAAATTCATGTATGAAGATCGAGGGTCATTTAGTTCGTGATCGTTGCCACCTTCTGGGTGAAGCGAACGGCTACGACACTAGTTTCACGTATCCTGCTATTCCGAGAGTCAAACAAGGCATTCCAGGAGTACATCCGCTGTACAGCATTTGCAATAGACACCTAAATTCTCGGCATGAGCATTAAAGTAGGGAGCCAAATTGTCGGAGTACATTACGATTTGTTACAAAGTTATTCTTCTTTATGAATACGTTACCTTTCGAGGAAGTGTCCCGATGAATCGAGAGTATAGCTTCGTGATAAGAGAAGCAAACTAGTATACATTCGAGTGACGATCAGCTTAAATTCATGTTTGAATTACAAGATACAGTGTCGAACCGTCCGCGAACACTGCCTTCCTCTATGGGAGTCGAACGGCTGAGTCTATAGCTTCACCTATCCTGTGGTTCGGAGTGTCAATCAAGGAATCCGGGAGTAAATCCGCTGTATAGTATTGGTAATCGACTCCTCACCTCACGGTATGAATGTTACAGAGCACAGTCAAACCGTTGGATAACATTACCAGTTGCAAGAGAGACAAATTTTTACCAGATACCTTATCCTCCGAGAACCTATCCCGCTGTAGCAAGTGTCCTGCTCAGTGTTCACGGAAACAAATTAATAGTCCTTTTAGCAGGCGGGCACTATAATTTCGTTAATAGGGGAACTAATAGGGGAATTGAGGATAATACCGCTCGAGAACGTTACCACCTCCTTCGAGAGCCGAACAGCTGAGCCACTAGCATCACCGACCGCGTGATTTCGAGGGACAGACCAGGTTTTCCAGGAGAAAATGCGCTCCACTCTGTTAGCAATTGACACAATAATTAATTGAACATTAAAATTTAACGTCTGACAGTTTGAGAACGTTACCAATTGGTTACAGTCAAGCGTTTTACCGAGGACCTTACACTCTGAGACCAAAACCTGCTGTATCGAAAATATAGCTTCCTGTTCAGAGGTACAAATTAGAAGACATTTTAGCAGAAGAACTACTTATTTTCATGTCTGAATATAAAAATCGACAGTCAAACATTTCCAGAACGATCTCTCATTATTTGATAGACGAACGTAATATCAATAGCTTCACCTCTCCTGTTATTTCGATAGTCAAACCAGACATTATGGGAGTCAATCCGTTGTATACTATTCGCAACGAACACTTTAAGTCACGGTTCATGATTAAAGTAGATCGTGCAACCGTTTGAGAACGTCACTTATTGGTATAAAGTCATCCCCCTTACCGAAGACCTTACCGCCCGAGGAGCTAAATCGCTGCTTCGAGAGTATTATATCGTTGATAGGGAAATATATTAGTATACGATTTATTGACGGTTCATTAAATTCATGTATGAATTCGAATGTCGATGGCCAAACCGTTCGAGGACATTTCTACCGTCCTTGAGAGTCGAACGGCTGGGTCAATAGCTTCACTTATCCTGAGATTCCGAGAGTCGAATCAGGTATTACGGGAGAAAATCCGCTGTACATGATTGGCAATAAGCACCATAATCCACGGGATGAATATTAAAGTTGAGCGTCAATCAGTTTGAGAAAATTACTAATTGACATAAAGTCGAACGTTTTACGGAAGATGTTATCCTCCATAAGCCTAACCCGCAGTATTGATATCATAACACTCCTTGCAGAGGAACAAATTACCATACATTTTAGAGATGGGCAGCTTAATGTCATACATGAATTAGAAGATCGAATGTCAAATCGTTTGAGACCGTTACCACCTTCCCTGGGATTTGAACGGTTAAGTCAATAGCTTCACGTATCCTGTGATACAGGGAGTCAAAGCAGGTATACCGGAAGTAAATCAGCTGAAGAGTACTAGCAATAGGCAGCTTACTTCACAGTATGAATACTACAGCAGAGAATGAGGCCGTTTGAGAGCGTTACCATTTGCTATACAGTCAAACCTTTTACCGAAGGTCTTACCTACTGCGAACCTCACCCGCGTCATCGACAGTATAACCTCATGTTTAGAGAAACAAATTAGAATACATTTTAGTGACGGACGCCTTAACTTCATATATGAATAAGAAGATTGAGGGACACACAGTTCGAAAAAGTTTGCACCTTTTTTCAGAATAGAACGGCAAAGTCAACAGCTTCACCTATACCGTTATTCCGCGATTCAAACCAGGCATCCGGGGAGAAAGTCCGCTGAACGGTATTGGCAATGGTATTGGCAATGTACAGAGGCAATCTGTTGTAGACGGCTACCTATTGATAGAGGGTCAAACTATATACCGGGAGCCTTACTTTCCGCGAACCTTACCCACTGTATCGAGAGAATGACTACGTGCTCAGAGATACAAATTAGTATACATCCAATTGTCGCGCCCCTAAATTTTATGTATGATGTAGAAGATAGAGCGTCAAACCTTTCGGTTACGTTACCACCTTCCATGAGTGTAGAACGGCTATCTAAATAGCTTCACCCATCATTTGAGTCCGAAAGTCAATATATTTATACTGGGAGTTAATCAGCTGAAGAGCATTGCCGATAGACACCTTAATTCACGGTTTGATTATTAACGTAATACGTCAAACCGTTGCAGAACGTTACCTATTCATATAAAGTCATTGTTTTTACCGAAGACCTTACCCTCCAAGAACCGCACGCTCTGTATCGGGAGTATAAGTTCGTGATCACAGAAATAAAAAATTAGTATACATTTTAGTTGTGGGCACCCGATCCTAATGAAGGAGTTAGAAAGTCTAATGTCAATCCGTTCGAGAAGTTGACATCCTTCTTGGAAAGTCGCACATGTAAGTCAATAGCTGCAGCTATCCTCTCATTACGAGAGACAAATCAGGTATTCCAGTAGTAAATGCGCTGCACAGTAATAGCAATAGACACCGCAATTCCCTGTATGTATATTAAATTACAGAGTGAAACCGACGGAGAACATTACCAACTGGTATAGAGTCATTTTTCTTACCGAATACATTACCTTCGTAGAACCTAACCCTCTGCAGCAAGTGACATGCTTATTGCCCAGGGATACAAATGAGTGGAGCATATAGCAGAAGCACACATTATTTTCACATATGGATTAGACGATCATGCGTCTAACTGTTCGATATCTTTACTAGCTTCTTTGAGAGTCGAACTGCTGAGTCAACAGTTTCACTTATACTGTGGTTCCGAGAGTCGCACAAGGTACATCAGGAGTCAATCTGCTGGACAATATTGGAAATAGACATTTTAATTCACGGTTTCAATATTAAAGCAGACCATCGAGCCGTTGTAGAACGATACCAATTCCTATAATGTCAAACGTTTCTCTGAAGACCTTACCCACCGAAAAACTAATCCGCTGTATGGGAAGCATAACATCGTGTTCAGTGGGACGAATTAGTATACGTTTTAGCGACGAGCACATTAATTTCATGTATAAATTAGAAGATCGCTGGTCAAACCGTACGAGCCCGATCGTACCTTCCATGAGACTTGAACCGCTATGTCAATATCTTCACCAATCTATTATTTCGAGAGTCGAACATGGTATTCGAGGAGTAAACACGCTGCAAAGTATTGGCTTAATATACCCCATTTCATGGGCAAGGATTAAAGTCCAGTGTCGACCCTTTGAAGATCGTCACCTGTTGGTATAGAGTCAAAATTTCTACAAAAGCCCTTACCTTCAGTGAACCAAGCATGCTGTATCGAGTGTATAGCTACATGTTCAGCGACACTAATTAGTATACACTTTAGTGACGGGCACCATAATTTCATGTATGAAGTGGAAGATCGGGGGTCAAACCGTTCGAGAACGTTATCTCCTACTTTGAGGGTTGCACGTTTAAGCCAATAGCGACGCCTATCCTGTGCTTCCGAGAGTACAACCAGGTACTCCAGGAGTATATGCCCTGTAGAGTATTGGCAATAGTCACCTTAGTTCACGGTATGAATACGAAAGTACGGAGCCAAACCATTGTAGACCGATACTTATTGAAATAATGTCAAACGTTTTACTGAAGGCCTTTCCGTCCAAGACGATAACCCGCCGAATCTAGCATAGCGTCAAGCCGTTGTAGAACGCTACCTATTTGTAAAAAGTGGTTCTTTTTACCGAAAGTCTCATATTCCGAGAAGATAACCCGCAGTATCGAGATTATAACTACGTGTTCAGGGAAGCAAGTTGGTATACATTTTAGTGTCGGGCACCGTAATTTCATGTATGATTCAGAATATCGGTGCTGAATTACTCTTGGAATACCTGGCTTGACACTCGGAATCCCAGGACATGTGGAGCTACTGATGTAACCGTTCGTCTCGCGAAGATGGCGGTAACGTTCTCGAACAATTTGACTATCGATCTTCTGATTCATTCATAAAGCTAAGGTGCCCCGTACTAAAATGAATACTAATTTGTATCTCTGAATATCAAGTTTCACTCGCGATACAGCGAGTTGGGTTCGCGGAGCTTATTGTCTGCGGTAAAATGTTCTACATTATACCTATTGGAAATGATTTCGAGCGGTTTGAGGCTCCACCTTAACATTCACACAGTGAATTAAGGTGTCCAATGACAACAGTGCACTGATGGTTGTCTTCCGGAATACCTGGTTTCGTTCTCGGAATAACAGGGGAAGATGGGATCATTCTGGTACGATTTGACTCTAGATCTTCTTATTCATACATGAAATTAAGCTGTCCGTCACTAAAATGAATACTAGTTTGTTCCGCTGAACACGAAGTTATAATATCGGACCAGCAGGAAAGCTTCTCGGAAGGTAAGGCATTCGGTGAAATGTTTACTCCATACAAATTGGTAGCGTTTTTCAACGGGTTGGCGGTCAGCTTTAATATTCATACTGTGAATTAAGGTGCCTATTGCCAATACCCATCAGCGTATTTACACCCGGTGTGCCTGGCTTGTCTTTCCGAATCACAGGAGAGGTAAACCTTTTAACATAGCCATTCGACGCTCAAACAAGGAAGTAACGTTCTCGAAATGTTTGACACTCAATTTTCTAATTCACACATGAAATTATGATTCCCGCCACTAAAATGTAGACTAACTTGCTTCTATGAACACGAAGTAATACTATCGATGCGGGGGGATATATTCACAGAAGGTACGGCCTTCGTTGAAATCTTACATTCTATACAAATTTCTATCGTTCTACAACGGATTGCGCCTGTACTTTAATACTTATACCGTGAAATAGAGTGTGCAATGCCATACTGTACAGCGTCTTTACCCCGGAATAGCTGGTTTGACTCGCGGAAACACAGGCTATTTGTAGACATTGACATAGCCGTTCGGCTCTGAAGATATGTGGTGCCGATCTCTGACAATTTGACCCGCCATCATCTAATGCATAGATGAAGTTAAGGTGTCCATCTCTAAAATGTATCCTAATTTGCGTCACTGAACAGGAACGTGCTGTCTCGATACAGCGGGTGAGCTACTCATACTACTTATAATAGGGTGTATAATGCCAATACTGTACTGCGGATTTACTCCCAGCATACGTGGTTTGACCTTCGGAATCACAGGATATGAGAAGCAGTTGATTTAGGTGTGTGACTCCCGATGTAGACGGCAACCTTCTCGCACGACTTGACAATTGATATTATTATTCAAATATGAATATAATGTGTCCGTTTGCTAAAATGTCTACTAATTTGATCACACTTAAACTAAGATAGACAATCGGTGCATCGGATTGCGTTCCTTGAGGGTAAAGTGTTGGTTAAGAAGAATGACTTTGTACCAATTGGTAACGTTCTCCGACGGTTTGGCTTGCAACCTTAGTATTCATGCCGTGATGTACGTTGTCTGTTGCCAATTCACATCAGCAGATTTAATCCCGGAACACCTTGTTCCACTTTTGGTATCAAACCATATATGAAGCTATTGACGTTATTGTGTGACTCTAAGGAATGGTGGCAACGATCTCGATCGGTTTGACTATCGATTTTGCTATTCATACACGGAAATAGCGTGACCGTACCTGAAATGTCTACTAACTTGTTTCCGCGGACTTTAAGCAAGATACTCACCATAGCGGGTTAGGCTTCTCGGAAAGCAACGTATTCCGTAAAAAGTTTTTCTCTGTACAAATAGGTAACGATCTACAACAGTCTGGAGTTCGACCATAATACTAAAGCCGTGAATTAAGGTGTCCATTGCGAACACAGTTCAGCGTATTAGCTTCCGGAATAACTCGTTTCGCGCTCAGAATCTCAGGATAGGTGAAGATATTGACTTAGCCGTTTGAATCTCAAAGCAGGTGGTAACATTCGCGAATGGTTCGACCATCGATCTTCTAATTCATACATGAGATTACGTTGTCCATTGCTAAAATGTATACTAATTTGCTTCTCTGAACATGAAGTAATACCCACGATTGAGCGGGGTACGTTCTTGGTTGGTAATGTATTCGGTAAAAAGAGTGATTTTATACCAATTTGAAACGAACTCAAACAGATTTACCCACTAGTATATTACTCGAACCGTGAATTAGGCCGTCTGTGGCCCATGCTGTACAGCGATTTTACTCGCGGAGCACCAGGTTTGTATCTCGGTATCACAAGATATGTATCATAAGTGGTATCGTTATCTAACCGTTCGACACTCGAGCTTCTAATTCTTACACGAAATTAAGGTGCCCGTCACTAAAATATGTACTAATTTGCGTCACTGAAAACGAAGATGTAAATTCAATACAGCGGATGCGCTTCTTGGAAGATAAGCCCTTCGCTATACGGATTGACTCTATATCAATACGCAACGTTCTACAAAGTTTTGACTCTGGTCTTTAATATTTATACCATAAAATAGGGTGTATGATGCGAACAGTGTACAGCAGATTTACACCCAGAATACCTGGCTTGACTCTTGGATCACAGGATTGGAGGAGATATTCATATAGCCGTTCGACACTTAAAAAGGGCGCAAACGTTCTCGAATGGTTGACCCTAGACCTTCAGATTCATGGATGAAATTTAGTTGCCCCACACTAAAATTTATACTATTATGCTTCTCTGACAACGATGTTATACACTTGATACAGCTGGTTAGCGACTCGGAAGGTACGGCTCTTGGTGAAAACTGAGACTCTATTACAATAGGAATCGCTGTTCAACTGTGTGACTCTGTATTTTAATATTTCTTCCGTGAAATAGCGTGTCTGGTGAAATAGGTGATGTTATTTACTTAGCTGTTCGACTCTCAAAGAGGGTGTTGTCGTTCTCGAACTGTTTGACTACCGAGCTTCTAATTCATATATGAAATAAATGTGCCCGTTACTGAAATCTATAGCAATTCGTTCCTTGAGCACGATGTCTTACTCTCGACACAGCGGGTTTGACTTTCGGTGGGTAAGGTTTCCCTCAAGACGATTGAGTTTATACTAATTGTAAACGATCTCAAAGGGTTAACCGTGTTACTCTAGTATTCAAATCGTGAATTAAGGGGTCTAATGCCAATACAGTTCAACGGATGTACTTCAGGAATACGTGGCTTGACACTCGGAATCACAGGATGGGTGTAGTTATTGATAAAGCCGTTCGACTCCCAAAGTAGGTGGGACTGTTCGCAAAATGTTTGACTCTCGATTATTCTATTCACAGGAAAAATAAGGTTTCCGTATGCTACAATGTGTACTAAACTGTTTCCGTGAGCACTAAGCATGACACGCGCTAAAGCGTGTTATGTTCGTGGAAGGTAATGTATTCTGTAAAAGAATGACTTTATACGAATACGTAACTTTTGGCAACGGTTTTACGATTCACGGTAATAATCAAACCGTGAACTAAGGTGTCTATTGCCAATACTGTTCAACGGATTTACACCCGGTTCAGCTGGTATGACCTTCGGAGTCACAGGGTATGTGAAGCTATTGACTTAGGTGTTCGATTCTCACTGTAGTTGGTAACGTTCACGAACCGTTTGAGCATCGATCTTCTAATTCATACATGAGATTAAGATGCACCTTACTAAAATGTGTACTAATCTGCTTCTCCGAACGCGAAGTTATAATCTTGATACAGCGAGTTAGTTCCTCGGAGCGCAAGGTCATCGGTAAAATGTTTGATTTTATACCAATTTGAATGCTTCTCAAACTGTTTGACTCCCTACTTCAATATTCCTACAGCGAATTAATGTGTCTATTGCCACAACTTTTCAACGGCATATTCCCTGCATACCTGGTTTGACTATCGGAATCACAGGATACGTGAAGCTTTTGACATAGCTGTTCGACACAGAAAGAAAGTGATAACACTCATGAAGGGTCTGACTCTCGATTTTGATATTCATTCATGAAAATGTAGTATCCGTCTGCTGAAATATCGACTAATATCTTTCCATGGACATTAAGCAAGACTCTCGATGCAGCGGGCTATGTTCTCTGAACGCAGTGTATGCGATAAAAGGAATGATGCTGTACCAATATGTAACGCTGTACAACGGTTTGAATGCGTACCTTAATATCTGCAGCCAGAAATGTGGTGACTAATGCAATTGCCGTTCGGCGCATTTACTCCCGGCGTACCTGCTTTGACTCTCGGAATAACACTAGAGGTGCAGTTATTGACATAGCCGTTCCATGCTCATAGAAGGTGATAACAGCCTCGAACGGATTTCACCATCGATCTTGTAATTCAGACATGAAATTATGGTGCCCGTCACTAAAATGTATACTAATTGGCTTCTCTGAACGCGAAGTTACACTCTCGATACAGCGAGTTATCTTCACGGAATGTAAGGACATCGATGAAATGTTTAACTCTATACGAACGGTAACGTTCTACGACGGTTTGACTCTGTACTTTATCATCTATATGCTGAAATAGGCTCTCTAATGCCACTTCTGTATGGCGGATTTACTCCCGGTGTACCTGGTATGTCTCTCAGAATCACAGGATAGTCGAAGCTGTCCGAGCGGTTTGACTCTCAAATACGGTGGTAACGTTTTCGAACCGTTACATTCTCGACCTGCCTATTATTCTTATACGAAATTGACGTGTCCATCTGCTGCCATGTGTACCAATATACATTCGTCAATATTAAGTTACACTCTTGCTTCAGTGTGTTAGCTTAGCGGATGGTAATGTATTCTATTGAAAGGATGATTCTATAGCAATTAGTAACGTTCTCAAGCGTGTTTACGCTCTGCGTTAATATTCATACCGTGAAATACTGTGTCTATTGCCAGTACTGTACAGCGTATTGTCTCCTGGAATACCCGGTTTCACTCTCGGAAGCACAGGGTAGGTGAAGTTAATGACCTAGCTGTTCGACACTCACAGACGCTTGAAACGTTCTCGACAGGTTAGACTCTGGACCGTCATGTTCGTACATCAAATTAAGATTTCAGTCAGCTAAATTGTCCAAAAATTTGATTCAGGTAGCACTTAGATAGACACTCGGTTCTGCGGGTTAAGTTCTCGGAAGGTAATGTGTTGAGTGGAAAATTCGACTTTATAGCATGTCATAATGTTCTGGAAGGTCTAGACTCTGGACATCAATATCCGTTCCGTGAATTATGGTGTAGATTGGTAACACTGCACAGCGGACTGTCTCCTGGAATAACTGGTTTGTATCTCGGAATAACAGCATATGTGAGGCTATTGACTTAGCGCTCCGACTCTCAAAATTATAGTAACGTTCACCAACAGTTTGACTCCAGATTTTGTTATTCATACATTAAATTCTGGTACCCATCTGCTACAATGTCCACAATTTTTTTCTGGGGACACTAAGCTAGGCACACCCTACAGCGTGTTATGCAGACGAATGTTAAGGTATTCGGTAGAAAGTTTGACTTTTTACCAATTGGTAACGCTCTCCAACGGTCTGACTCTCTTCTACAATGTTCATAGCGTCAATTAAGGTGTCTATTGCAAGTACGGGCAGCGTATTAACTTCTGGAATGCTTGGTTTGTCTTTCGGAAGCACAGGATAGTTGAAGCTAATCACTGAGCTGTACAACTATCAAAAAATGTTGTAACGTTTTCGAACGGTTTGACCCTCGATCTTACTGCTCCAAAATGAAGCAAAGGTATCCGTCGCTAAAATGTCTACTTATTTGTTTCGGTGAAGACCTTGGTAGACACTGGCTACAGCTGGCTAGGTCCTCAAAAGGTAACGTCTTCGGCAAAATGTTTGGCTCCACAGAAAGTGGTATCATACGCCAATGGTCTGACACTCTACGCTATAGAACATACGGTATTTAATTTGTCTGTTTATAATACTCTTCAGCGGAATTACTCCCGTAGTACCTCATCTGACTCTCTGGATCACAGGATAGGTGCAGTTATTGACATAGCCGTTCCATGCTCATAGAAGGTGATGACAGCCTCGAACGGATTTCACCATCGATCTTGTAATTCAGACATGAAATTATGGTGCCCGTCAATAAAATAGATACTAATTGGCTTCACTAAACACGAAGATATATCCTCCGTAACGCGGGTTATCTTCTCGGAAGGTAAGGTATGTGATAAAGAATATGACGTTACACAATTTCCTAACGGTCCCATACGGTTCTATTCTCTACAGTTAATATTCATACCGTGAATTAATATTTCAATCCGCTAATACAGTTCCGCGGATTGAGCCCCGGAATACCTGGCTTGACCCTCGGAATCGCAGGATACGTGAAACCATGGACTTAGCCGATCGTCTCTCACAGAAGGTGGCAACGTTCTTGAACGGTTTGATCCTCGATCTCCATATACAGTATGGTAACGTTCTCGAAATGGTTTACCCTCTATCTTCTTATTCATACATGACATTAAGGTGGCGTTCACAGAAATGAGTACTAATTTGTTCCCCTGAGCACGATTTTATACTCTCGATGCAGCTGGTTAGGCTTCTCGGAAGGCAAGGTATTCGTCAAAAAGTTTGACTTTATTCCATGATGTAACGTTCCCCATCAGCTAGAATCTCTACTTTAATATGCAGGCCGTGAATTAAGGTGTCAATTGCCAATACTGAACACGGCATTTACTCCCGGAATATCTGGTGTATCAGTCGGAATCGCAAGATGTGTGAAGCTATTGACTTAGCCGTTCGTCTCCTATAGAAGGTGGTAACGCTCTCAAATGGTTTGTCCCTCGACTGTCTATTTCATACTTGAAATTAAGGTGCCCGTCCATAAAACGCATACTAATTTGTGTCCGGGAGCACGAAGTTATACCCTCGATACGGCGAACGATTGTTAATGTTCTCAAGCGGTTTCTCTCTAGAGTTTTATATTTATACCATGGAATAGAGTGTCTATTGCTAACACCGTACAGCGGATGTACGCCTGTAATGCCTGGTTTGACTCTCGGCATTACAGAATAAGTGAAGCTATTGACACAACCGTTCGGCATTCAGAGAAGGCCGTAACGCCCTCGAACAGGTTGACACTCGATTTTCTAATTCATTCATGAATTTAATGTGCTCGTCAATAAAATGGATACTATTTTGATTCTTTGACCACGAAGTCATACTCTCGATACAGCGGGTTATCTTCTCGGAAGGTACGTTATCCGGTAAAGGGTATGACGTTATATCAGTTGGTAATGTTCGTCGCCGATTTAACCCTCTACTTAAATATTCTGGCAGTGAATTGAGGTGAGTATTGCCGATACTGCTCAGCACATGTACTACTGGAATACCTGGTTTGGCTCTCGGAATAATGGGATACGTGAATCTATTGACTTAGGCGTGTGGCTTTCAAAGTAGTTGGTAACGGCTTAACACTCGAGCTTCTAATTCAAACATGAAAATAAGGTGCACGTCTCTGTAATGCATATTACTTTGTTCCTCTGAACACGATGTTATACTCTCGATACAGCGGCTTAAACAATCGAAGGCTAAGGTCTTCAGTTTAGCGTTTGCATTTATACCAATTGGTACTGTTCTCAATTGGAGTGACGCTCTACATTAATATTAAAACCGTGAATAAACGTGTCTAATGCCTATTCGATTCAGCGGATTTACTCCCGGAATATCTGGCATGACTCTCGGAATCACTGGATACGTGAAACTTTTGGCGTAGCCGTTCCACTCTCAAAGAAGGTGGTATCGTTCCCGAACGGTTTAACCCTAAATCTTCTAACTTATACAAGTAATTAAGATGACTGTCACTAATGTGTTTACAAATTTTCTTCTGTGAGTACGAAGTTATACTCACGATTCAGCGGGATAGCTTCTCGGAAGGTAAGGCCTTCCGTAACAAGTTTGCCTCTATACCAGTACGTAACGTTCTACAACGGTTTGAATGTGTACTTTAATACTTAGACCTTGACATAGGGTGTCTAATGCCTGTACTGTCCAGCGGACTTACTCCAGAAATACCTGGTTTTACTCCCGGTATCACAGGATCGGTGAAGCTGTCGACTTTGTCGACTGACCATCATAGAAGTTGGTAAGGATTCTAAACGGTTTGATCCTCAACCATGTAACTCATACATGAAGTTAAGGTGCCCGTCTTTGAAACGACGGCTAAATTCTTCCGCGCTACACTATGATATACTCTGGATGAAGCGGGTGAAGTACGCGGATGGTAAAGCCTTCCGTAAAGCGTTTGACTTTATACCAATTGGTAACACTCTCGAACGGCTGGACGCTCTGCTTCGACATTCAAACCGTGAATTAAGGTGTCTATTGCCAATACTGTTCAGCCAATTTACACCCGGAATCCCCAGTTTGACTCTCGCAATTATGGGATAGGGTGAAGCTATTCTCTTAGCTGTTCGACTCTCCGAGGAGAGAAATACATTCTCGAACTGTTTAACCCTCGATCTTCTAATTCATACATTAAATTGTTGTGCCCGACTCTATAATGTATAGTAATATGTTCCTCTGAACAAGATGTCATACCCTCGATACAGCGGATTAGGTTCTCGGACGGTAAGGCCGTCGGTAAAAGGCTTGACTCTATACGAATTTATTGGCATCGTCGTTCGACTCACAAAGGAGGCAGTAACTATCACGAATGGTTTGGCCCTCGGTCACCTAATTCATAGATGAAATTAAGCTGGCCATCGATAAAATGTATACTAACTTGCTTCACTGAATACGAAAATATTATATAATACGATTCGAGAACGTTTCCATCTTCATTGAGTACGGAAAGGTTAAGTCAGTAGCTTCACCGATCCTATGATTCCGAACGTATACTCAGGTGTTCCTGTAGTAAAGTCTCCCTAATGTATTGGTAATACTCACCCTAATTCACAGTAAAAATACTAATGAATCGGGTCAAACCGGTGTGCATTGTTACATATTGGTACACAGTCAAACGTTTCCCCGAAGGTCTTACCCAGCGAGATCATAACCGGCTGTATCGAGAGTATCACTTCTTTTAGAAAACAAATTAGTACACATATTAGTGACGGTCACCATTACTTCATGTATGAATTATATCGATTGAGTTTCACACATTTCCAGAACGTTACTACATACTTTCATGATCGAACGACTAAGTCAATTGCTACACCAATCATGTGATTTCGGTAGACAAACAAGGAATCGCGGGAGATAATTCGATGAACAGTATTGGCATTAGACTCCTTATAGCAGGGCTTGACTAATGAAGCCAAGCGCCAAACCAATTGAGAACGTTACCAATTTTTATCGAGTCAAACTAATACCGAAAGCCATATCTGCGGTGAATCAAGCCCGCTGTGTCGAGAGTACAACATCGTGTTCAGTGGAACAAATTACTCTAAATTCTAGTGACGGGCACCATAATTTCATGAATTCATTCGAAGATCGAGTGTCAAACGCTTCGGGAACGTTACCAACTTCTTTGAGAATCGAACGGCTGTACCAGTAGCTTCAACAATCCCATGATTCCTAGAGTCAAATCAGGTATTCCCTGAGTACAACTGCTTTTCATTAAGAGCATCAGGCACCCCAGTCCACGGTATAAATATTAAAGTACATAGTCCAACCGTTTGAGAACGTTACCAATTGCTATAAAATCAAGAGTATTACCAAAGTCCTTACCTTCCGCGAACCTCAATGGCTTCATCGAGGGAATAACTTCGTGCTCCGAGAAAGAAGTTATTATTTATTTTAGTGACGGGCACATCAACTTCATGTCCGAAATAGAAGGACGTCCCAGAACGGGGCTGCCATCTTTGTGTGTCACACATCGCAGTCACTAGCTTCAGCTATCCCGTGATTCCGAGAGTCAAACCATGTACTCCAGGAGTAAATCCGCTAATCAGTTGTGGCAATAGACACCTTAATTCACCGTCTCAATTTTAAAGTACTGAAGCGAACCATTCTAGAACACTGCCTACTGGTATAGGATCAAACATTTTACCGAAGGCCTTACCATTCGAGAATCAAACCGCTGAATCGGTAGTACAACTTCTTATTCAGAGAAGCAAATTAGTTGCCGTTTTAGTGACAGGCACCACATTTTGCTGTATGAATATGAAGGTCGAGTGTTAATCCATTGGAAAACATTACCACCATTCTTGAGAGTGGCACATCTATGTGAATAGCTTTACCTATTCTGTGACACAGAGAGCTAAACCGGGTATTCCGGGCTTAAATCCACGAAAGAGTATTGACAATAGACACCTTGATTCGCAGTCTGTACATCAGAGTATAGCTTCTAACCGTTCGAGAACGATACCAACTGGTATATCGTCATACTCCTTGCCGAATACCATACCTACCAAGAACATAATCCGCTGTATCGTGGGTGTAACATCGAGTTCAGAGGCACAAATTGGTATACACCTTAGTCACGGGCACCTTAAATTCATCTATGAATTCGGAGATCGTTTGTCAAACCGATCGAGATTTTTACCGCCCTCTTTGAGAGTGGAACGGATAAGACAGAAGTTTCACCTGTCCTGTGATTCCGAAGGACAAACCAAGCATTCCGAGAGTCAAAAAACTGTACACTATTGGTCATGGACACCATAGTTCACGGTTTGAATATTAAGGAACAGTATCTATCCCTTGTAGATCGTTACATTTTTGGTATAATATCAAAAGGTTTAGTGATGAGCGTACCCTCAAAGACACTAAGCCGCTGCATCGAGAGTATAACTTCCTGCTCAGCGGAAGAAATTCGTCTTTATTTCAGTGACGAGCACCACATCTTCACGCATGACTTAGAATATGGAGAGTCAAACTGTACGGGAACGTTACCACCTACTTTGAGAATTGAACGGCTGAGTCAATAGCTTCACCTATATGTGTGATTCTGAGAGTCAAGTCTGGTATACCAGGAATAAATCCGCTATACATTATCGTCATTAATAACCCAACTTCCCGGTATAAATATTAATGTACAGTGTCACACAGTTGTGCGACATTATCTAATGGTATAGAGTCAAACATTCTACCGATGGCATTAGCTTCCGAGAAGCAGACCCGCTGTATCTGGATTATAACCTCGTGTTGACAGAAGCAAATTAGTACTTCTTTTAGAGAGGGGCACAATTATATCATGTGTGAAATCGAATATCCAGTGCTAAACTGTGGGAGAACGTTACCACCATACTTGGGACTCCAACAGCTAACACAATAGCTTCTTTGAGAGACGAATGGCCAAGTAAGTAGCGTCACATATCCTGAGCTTGCGAGAGTCAAACCAGGTATTCCTGGAGTGAATCCGCTGAAGAGTATGGGCAACAGACTCCTTAATTCACGGTCTGAATATTAAATGATAGCGACGAACCGTGATAGCGCGTTACCAACAGGTAAAAGGTCAAACGTTTGAACGAAGGCGTTACCTTCCAAAAACCTAACACGCCGTCGCATGTGTCATGCTCAGTGTACGCGGAAACAAATTAGAGGACACTTTCGCAACGCACACTTTATTTCTACATATGAATAGCAACATCGAGAGTCAGACCTTTCGAGGTCGGTTCCATCCTTCTTGAGAGACGCACAGCTACGTCAATTGCATCACATATCCTGTGATTCCGACGGTCTAACAAGGTTTTCTTGTAGTAAATTCTCTGTACATTATTTGTAGTAGTCACCGTAATTCATGGTTCCAATATTAAAGTAGAGCGTGAAGCAGCTTAAGAACGTTACCTGATGGTATAAACTCAAACGTTGTACTGGCGACCTTGCCTTCCGAGAGACTAACCCGCTGTATCGAGAGTATAACTTCGCGTGCAAAGAAATAATAAAGTAACTCACACATAAGAACTTAATTTTAATATTTTTTAGCCTATTAGATTATTCTCTACTTTGTATTTACTCTATTCGATTTAATGCATGTTTAAATATACAGTAAAATATAAATTTTTATTTAACGAGTATAGAATATGCCAATATTAATATCATTAAGAAAGAAAAAAATATATCTCATTTTAATTATTTTATGAAAACTAGAACCAAAAAAGAGAAAAATTAATTAAAAGACTTTCTAATTTGTAATAAATATCGCATTAATATATGTTTAAGAGTTACATTCGGTAAAATCCATACTTGTTCAGAGAAGGTGTTTATTAATTATGTGAATAATTTGTTTTAATATAATATATTTTAATGTCTAAAAGTGCAAAGCTATTAGCAATGTTTCTTTCAGGGAAATTGTAAATAATATGAATATTAACCGGTGTTTTCCTGCTTTTTATAATATATGGAATGTTTAAATTTATGTTTCAAAAGGTAAAAATTTAAATTTTCAAAGAATGCAGCAAACTTCGTGAAAATTTTTTTCTACATATATGTAGCTTTCAATTTCTTTAAGATTATGAAGTACCAAGTAAGTAAATAGTTTTTAGTAAATCAGTCGCCCATTTTATGTTTACTATTTTACTTTCTTAAAACTGAATTTTCGAAATTCATAATTGAAATTGTTCATTTTAAGTATTTTGAAGTTCAGTATCAAATAAACGTGAATATAAGCACAATGTTTTTTTATTAGAATCTTGAATTTAATTATGAATCAGAATGTATACCAGATACATTTTTTAAAATGCATATTGTAAATTGTTTAATAATTTATCTTATCTATAAGAAATTATTTTTATAAAATAGTATAATTTTAGTTAGAAAAACCATGTTGCAAAATTATGTTTATTGCAGAAAACGAATATATTATAAAATTGCTATCATCATAAAATATAGTTAAGCGAAAACTATACTAAAGTGTTTTACATCTTGTTTAAGTCTATGTATGTCCGGTGTTATTTCAACACGATATCCTATTAATTCCTTTCTGAGAAGTTTTACGAAAACCTTCGTACAATATGAAGGGTAAATAAAATTTTTAAATTGCAATGCAAAGATAATTATACAGGTTTTAAATGCATATCACTCGACTTCTTTGTTTATCTTTCAAGTTCAATACAGAATTGTTTTTTTAAATCAGTAAATATAAATAAAAGTACATTTTCAATTTTTCTGAAAAGATATGAAATATTTTCAGCACTATTGGATATAAATAACACCTCTTGTTTATTACTCCCCATAATAATAATTAAAACGTCAGAAATCAGTTTTAATTGTCTCACATATAAAATTAGAACCTTATTTGTTTCCTTTTTTTTTTATAGATTAGTTCTATTGAAGGGTCTTAATGAATCATTCAACTAATCAAAGTAATTATAGATTCAAGTGAAAACATGAAACATTACTCGTCCTTATGAATTTTAAAGATATGAAAATAATTAACTAAGGCTCCTTATATGCGGAATATTTAGACATGCTAACTATTGAACAGAGAAAACTAAAATAGAAATAACACAGGCATCATTAAATGGTTTAAAGAGAAATGGAGTACAGAGAATATGATTCAGCAGGTTTTTGTATTCACGGGAACGATAACAGAAACATCGTCTCATTTAAGAAAGTTAGGATGGTGAGAAGCTTCAAGCAATGGCAGATGCTCTAAACAAGATTGACATGCATGATGAAGTGTCTAATCACGTGGGTTATCCTTCCCAAGATTCAAACGGTCAACGTTTAAAATGCGATCCAAGTGGATATTTTCATAAACCAATGGTTTTTACTCCATTTGGTTGATGTTCTTGCCATGTACTTACGATCCCATTCCATTTTAAACATTTTTACCGATTCCTGAAGTTTTGAGTTTAGGGTTGTTACCATAGGTTAAAATAATATACCAAATTCTTTGTTGTTGAATTGGATATAATTAAACTATTTCAAGTACTTTGATATGAAGATTGTTGCGAAATTTATATGTAAATGTTTATAAAATTAGATACTTACATTTAATTGAGGAAAGGATTAAAAAGATGAAAATTTTAGTTTCTTTATATTGGCATATAAACACCAACAGAGTAGTTTATTTAGCTGGTTTAATGAGGACCATACGTTGAAAATTGTTTTCTTTTTTGTCTTTGATGATATTAGTTTTAGAACTATTAATTACCATTCTCCAGCACTGATGGGGTCTTTGTATAATAGATATTACTTCTCATTCAGCACTCTATTTGAATTAAGTACTAAGTAATATATAAATTACTAAATTAAAGGAGAGAACTTACTTAAATAAAATTTAAAATTCTTTTTATAAAAATACTCAGATTTTACCATATACAAAAAAATATATTTTTAAAAGGAGTATTTAAAATGTTTGAAATGTTAACGACTATAGTTAATATTTTTTACTTACACTGTAATTAATAAATTTGATACACAGGGGATGGTTTTAGCAATATAATTTTTCTTGCCTTTCAAACAAAATGGTGACGATTTGGTTTTATTTTAGTGGTACACCATATTTTTTATGTGTCCCATAAAATGGTTAGGAAGATTTTGCTGTTGATGACTTTTTATTCAAAAAAACATTGAAAAAAGAGCTATTAAAAGAAAGAAGGATATGCATCTTCATGTATAAGGAATCGATGCTAATAAAAAACTTATGTTAGCTTTAAAATATGAAAGGTTAAAAAATTCTTAGGAAAGACTTTTAAAAGTGATGGGCTGGCTGCCATTGTTGGGTTGAGTTGCGTCTTGCAAGGTAGGTTATGACTTAAATATTTAAACATGTGTTAAAACACCTCGCTAAACCTATTACTACTGTTAAATAGAATAAACAGAGAATTTATGTTTTCACTGTCTAATGATAAATAGATTATGACCACATTAATATTCATATTGGCATTATAGATTTTAACTGTTATTTGTGTCTTTTCAACGAAATATATACAAACAAACTGTTGAGATAAGTGTATTTATTACCATTTCTAATATCTATTCAATATTTTTCCAAAGTATGTCTCTCTATTGTACCTAGTTATCGTCTGCCTTATATATAAAAACCTAAAATTAGGCAGTTTTTTTTATTTTTTGTCCTCTGTTTATCTAGAAATTTAGGTAGAAAAATACGGAAAACGTAACTAAAACGCTTTAATGTGGACATAATAGTATGTCGTCTGTTAAAATTCTCTTTATTTTTGGTGTCTTTTAATATTTTTAACCCCTACTTTTGAAAAAAAAGATAAGATTTACAATTGAATAACGTAAATATATATGTAAAAAGAAAGGTAAAAATATTGAAAAAGTAACATATTAAGCTCTTGGTTCCTGTTTACAAAACGAGGTAGCTTTGCCCGACACATCACAATTCTTAATCAATCCTGTTTTAAGAATACAAATTAAAAGAAGAGCTTTAGGTAACTATTTTTGATGATTTATTTTTGAAGAAAGCAATGTTTTTTGGTAATTGCTGTTTTGATTTTTTTGTTAAATTGTGCCGTTTTTGTAACTGCGTTATTTTTTGCCCTTTATCCTTTCTTGAATAATAATAATTCGTAAGTTCAAAATTTTCAATAATTTTAAATCCACAAATTTGAATACTTTGGTTTGCAAATACAAACTAAAATGTATTGAATCTATGTTATACATATTATAAACGTACAGCTTTGATCTCGACATTATCCAAATTACTTGTGTACAAAATAAGATACTTTATGATAAAATTTTATTGAAATGTAAAATAAATTACCGAAATATGTTCTTAATTGTAAACAACTTATGAAGAAAAACGAGAAATATATTTTTTTGAGAGTTTTTACAAGTAATGGTTTGTTTACATTACGCAAGTATTAAGGTGTTAGCATATTTTTAAATAATATATAAACTATGTGCAGAAAGTTTTATGAATGTAAAAATACATATTTGTTTTTATTTTTGAGCTATCGCAGTTTTCATGTCTTCATATTTTCATGTGAATTTGTATGACGTCATAATTGCGTAAATTAGTCATTAAGACGTCAGATTTTAAAACATTATAATACAAATTTAAATTGGAAAATAATCGATAAAATAAAAATATAAAATTTTAGAATAAATTCGGAAATATTCTCGAATAAAGTCAGTGATTAAATACTCTTCTTTAAATATTTTCGAGATACGTATATATTTTTAAGGGCATTAAAGAAGTAACGAACTGTTGAAACGCAATAATGAAGTATAAACGTTCCTCGCCGTCCTGCTTACAGATTAACTCGCAATTAACCGAAGCGAGCACCGATAGTTTATACCAACCGGAGAGATCAAACAGGATGCACGTGTGACTGACCGTAGGAACCGACTAACACGAATATCACGAGCATCATCTACATTCTTAATTTGTATTTCGTTATTTCACGTATCAACGAGCAGTCAAGTATGATAACTCCAGAATGCATTACTATTAATTAAAGAAAACCGTCCTTTGGAACCATTCGATTTGCTCTGGTGGACAGGTTATGGGTATGAGCATACCACTTTCGCTAAAGGTAGCAGATACATACATTCTCCGGTGTTCTTGTCATATACTCATAAACTCAGAGCGAGGAACAAACGTCTATCTATCTAACTCAAATTTACCTATCTGGTTAATGTAAAATCGGTGACTCGGTATCACCGTGGAGAGATTATCAACTGTTTTCTGCACGTGTGGATCGTTTAACGCGATTTGTTCCACAGGCGGATCAGATCCATTTCTTACTATCCGCGCCCGAGCCTGTAAAACTGTCACCTGTTCCAGGAGCTGCAGATCTTCCTCCTGGAGATCCACCTTCTGCATTTGCAAGTAATTGACAGTGCTGTCTGCCAATTCGTGGACCTCGTCAAGACTGATAGTGAAGTCAGTGGGTCTCGTTCTGACCTCTCCATGCTGGGTTGAGGTTTTAATAGATCTTCTTGGCTGGTATTTATATAGATTCCCAGTTGCTCAAATTGTTTTATTATACTTTTCTTAAACTTTGTAATAATCAAGATGGCAATGGTTTTCACCTCACATGACCCCCTCAAAAGATCTTCAAGATTTTCACATGTTATAATTTGTTTTAATTCAATGTATTTTTTAATTCAAAGCGCAGAAAAATGTCTATAAATATCTATTTTATGTACAAATTATAATCTTATAGCCGTAATGTTTTATATACTTATAATGTATTAAGTGATCTGTATATTATGCATTTATTTTATTAAGCCAATTTTTGAAACATAAATTTGAAAACAGCAGCTTTTGAAAACTTGAATAAACACATTCCGTTTGGTCAAACTGAAAATGTATTTTTAAAAAACTGTTTATTTTTCTGCATTATCTCATTTTTTAAAGGGAATCACAATACAATAAATACAGTAAATTTTCATTACAATTGTAGTGCCTTCAGCGTGCTAATATTAATGTATAATATTAAAATAAGTATTGTGATTATATACTGGTGTGATTATATATTGGAAGATGTAATATTCAGCTAGCTTTTGGTAATGAAGATGTCATCATGACAGATATGCAGTAATCTGCTTCTATTAGCAGAAGACCAATTAACACTTAAACTTACATTTATAACGTTAAGTGGTAAATTTTTTTAACAATTAATTAAATTGTTTATTTTTTTCAGAAATATTTTTTGGTTTTTACAATATGACTGTAATTTTCAACTCACAAGTATATAAAAATTCATATATCAGAATGTTTTAGCATCATTTGTTATTGCCATGATATCTAGTCAAACTCTTTCTGTAATAAAGGATTTTATTGTTTCCAATAAAAAAAAGTGAGCCATATGATTATCAACACCATAGGATTATATTGTATAATTGTGAAGTCAAGAAATATTCAAATAATTAAACGTTTTATAATTTTTTACTTTTAATTTACTAATATTTTCGAGACCTCATATTTTCATTCTTAGTTAATTTTTTCCCGAAAATGTAATTTTAAATATTAAGCTCCTTCGAGAATACACATGAAAAATGGTACTGTCCACATAAAAAATAAACTTGATTTCTTAAACCATCAACTTAAAGTTAATCGTTTTTATAAACAATACATAATAAAAAATATGAACTGACTGTTTAATTATGTAATGTTCAGTTCCAATTAAATTATTTTTATTGTCAGTTTATAATATAAGGAAATTTAAAATTAGAACAAGGCCCTCATTACATTTTCTGAAAAATAAGGATCAACCTTTTCAGCTGTAGTATATCCCGTAATAATAATATCCTAGTCACTGATTTAGTTTAGTTTTTTAGTCAAATTTATTCTCTTACCAATGGGCATAGTAGAAAAATTAATGAGGACCTAGTACACAGTCACACGTTATAGCTTGTTCAGGAAAAGGAATGTTTTGTAGCCTGTATTTTTTACACATGTTGAGAACACGATTGACAAATAGTTTAAATCCTGCTTTTATAACCGTAAGTATGGTATTTCTGAATATTATAACAGCTAGCTGGTTAGTAACATTAATCTATGTTGTCCTTTACGTTTAATAATATACTTGGTGTTTTTTTATTATTTTCCTGATAAATTATATCTTTATCCCAAGATTCTACTATCTCAAAAGATTTAGGTTTCGCAGAAGAGGATGTATCGTTTTTTATTGTGGAATCTATATCTATAATACCTTCTTCTTCCATAAATCCTCCTTTTCCTTTTAACCTAAGTCTGGCAACAACAAAGCTTCCAGTATTTTCTTATCATGTAGGGAAATCCGTATACATTTCTCGATGCCAGATTTACAGTGATAACTATATTCAAATTCACAAATATTCCATTCTCAATACATATCCTTCCAATTCATTATATTCATTCCTAAGATATCAAATTTCAACATCCATATGCATATCTATTTGTTGCACAACTCATTCATTCTCAATAGGACTTAATGAACATGTACTATAAGCAACTAATCCATCTTGATTTATCATTTCACAAATTTTTTAAATAATTTATATTGAACCTCATGTAGACGAATCGTATTAGTAAATAAGAATTGTCAGAAACATCTTTTGATTTTTTAATTGCTCCATTACTTGTACATGGAACATCACAATGAATCCTATCAAATTTTCTCCCAATATTGTCGTATTGATTTGGAAAAATAGTTGAATCACCTTGTATAATGACTAACGATTTGTTTCGTATCTTAAACGGTTCACTTTATAAAATATTTATACGTTTTAAAGTTATATCATTGTCAATGATTAGTCCACTTTGATCAATTATTTCAATAACCTCCTATGCTTTGGATCTTAGCACACATATCAAAAACATAGTGGTCATAGTCTCATAAACATAACTAGTATCATACTATCTAGTTTCTGTCTCTGCATTGCGCAAATATTTGTTTGATTCACTATGAGTTGCATAAATTCTTTGTAAGTATCAGGTTTCTTTCTAAAAAATAGATCAAACTCATATACATCTTCAAATTTATCAAGTTATCTAACAAAGTTCTATTTAAAAATAATATCACGAATTTTTTATTTTAATGGTGTGTTTCGTATTCTGAACACAGATGTAATCTATCCTCCAGTTTACTACTAAATTATTCAAATTCTGTTTTATATATGTTCAAATTTTTTTCATAAATTGTTAAAAATTTCACTACTCCCGTTCACGGCTCTAAAAATTAAAAAGTTTTCAAATAACTTGGAATAATAAATCAGAGGAATAGATGTAGATAAAATCTTATAAAAACTTTAAATCACGTTAATGCTTTTATCTAATATTTATTTATTTTTGAATTTATTTTAAGAATTCCTTGAGTAGAATTCAACCTTTTCTTTCAATTCGCCTCGCTTTCAAATTATTTCTTGCGGGCAACTCTACGGTGATACGGTTGGCTTCGTATAAAACTATGCACAGTACTAACGGATAGATTAATGTACATAATTTTGAATAATTTACAATCATTTACAGTGATTCATGTAAATTATTTTGGAAGCATTCAACTATTTTTATTGTACTTTTTGAGATTTAGCCTTATCATTCCAATAACAACTCGTCCAGTATACCGATTAATTTTGCGTCGATGTACACATTTTGAGTTATTTTGTAGCCTTTTTCTATGTCCATACGTACCTATACCTATATATAAATATTTCTGTGAATGAGAGTGCAGTTAATGGAGGACATTCAGAAATTCCTAAACAGCAGGATGTTAATCCACTGAAAGATTCACCTACGAGGATTTCAAAAAAACCCTTACGGAAAATAATTACAATGGGAATAAGATTGATCAACAGAAGATTAATGTGCTACAAGAGAAAATTGGAGGCGTGCGTAACAACGCAGAATACAAAAAGAAATCCCAAAAATTATTTTATACTCTAACGAAAATGCTCCTAACGAGGATAAAACAGATAGTAAGACTGAATTATGATTAAATTTGTGAATTTTATTTAGTTATTTTTTTGTTACTGGGTACTCTAAAATTGAGCATTGTAAATTCTTTACTTACTTCTACATTATATATTTTTAAACATTTTAATTTTTGGTAATTATGTACCCTTACCAAAATAAATTTAAAACAGAAACGAAATAATTCTAAATCACATATAAATATACCCCTTTAATTTGATCTTTTGATATAAGAAAACCAACTAATAGATTGTAAGCAAAAAAAGGTGTAAGTTAAAAGCCTGTCTTATTTTTCGATTAATAGCTAATTTATAAACAATGTACATTAGTCGATGTACGAAATGGCATTGTAAATTTTAACATTTTGCACACTTTGGAGTAATATTGCAATGAGACAAGTAAGGATGTGTGGAAAAACCAGAACGACATCAAAGTTTACACCACCGGTTGTTGATGACATAATTATCTCTAAATGATATTCCCGTATAGATGACTTCATTTTTATAATCTAAATTAAAATTTTGGGGAATTTTTTTGTAATCTAAATGCATTTAAATTTTAACAAAATTAAGAAAGGTAAATTGAATTTTATACGACATAAAATTTATCTATAAATAAATTCTATTTCTAATTCAAACAATTTTATTCAAAAGTTAAAATATATAAAAAAAAAATATTTGTTTGATATTAATTTCTTTTAAAGCGTTTTTACTTTTAGATTCAATATTTTTTAATATGATTAACAACGTAAATAGTTTTGTTCGTTTTTGTCAATATTTGATGTTAATACAAAATATTTTTAAATATAAAAGTGCGTTGTTAGTTATTTTTACACATTTTTAATGATTTAAATGTGTTCATGTTTGCCGATAATATACTTGATCAATATTGACATAATAATAAAGAGAAAAAATAGATGTTTAGGAGCTTTTTATATATATTTATGATCTCTGATCAAAAAGAAATGTGTACATTTATATTCTGCATTGTATCAATTCATTAAACTAAAAAAAATATACTCAAGACATAGAGTATGTTAAAGTATATACGTAACCACTTAACATTTTCGTAAAATAAATGATTTCCAATTTTGATGAAAAATTAAGTAATTTAAAAAAATAAAAATTTTTAAGAAACTAATATTCACCAGAAATAACTAATAATAACCAGAAACAGCCCGTATATTATTTGGAGTAGGAGAACATAAATAAGAGCAATATAACTGACTATCCCTTTTTAAACGATTTGGGACAAGGGGTAGTTGAACTTAAGCATACGGAAGTTTAAATCCTCGTGCCTTTATTTGTCAGAATAATTTGTTATCACCAAAATGATTAGGTGAACATAAAAATGAGACTGAGGCTTTTGAAAGGTTTTGTTATGAAACCAAGCCAAATAACAGCCAAGGGATAATAATATTTGATAATTTAAAGAGAATGGTTGAGCAGACGCCTACTAGCAATAATTCTGCTGAAGGATTTACTCCGTATGAATTTTAACTGCGGTACTTCTCTGGCCCTTAGAAAGGACGATTTTATATTCGCATCTGACGTGGAACATTTTTGGGATATGAGAATCAATTCTGGAATGTTGTCTATAATATTCATATTTGGTGATGGTTTTGTGACGTTAACAAGATTTCATAAAGATACTTGGGAACTCAAGAATATTCTTGAGTTGAGAGTATTATCTATAATATGTAATATGTACCTGCTTGTAAACTAGCTTCATATTTGTCTAAGACAGGGATAATCACAATGGGGCCCTTTATGTGGCTCGCAAAAAGATTTCGGATTTTTATTAAAAATTCATGAAATTTTTTTATCGCATTTATAGTATGGTTTTTAAAATTAGTACCGGAGAAGATAAATTAGGATACAAAAAGTTGTTAAAACAAATATAAATATACACTATTATGTTTAGCCAGCAGCAAATAATAATTTGTACTATTTTCATCATTTTAAATTATTGCTTTAAAATTTACCACAGTCTATGGCATATGTATCATTTATGGTACGCAGTGTAATAACTAATATAAACGAATTATTTTCTGATCGACTGATGATGTAATGATCTGTTGAATGAAAATATATATAATTTTAGATGACACAATGAATATCATTTCGAAGAAAAAGGGTTTTACGCGGAACCTGTTAACAGATAAAAATTCAGAAAATCAATTAAGGTGCGAAACAACAGGTTTGGCAGTACATTTAAAGAAATTATGTGTAGAAAAGTTCAGATTCGAACTAGCTAATCATTATACATACACATATTGTATTTATCACCTGGATTTGAACAAACCTGATTTCATATTATATTCATTTTGTATTTTTGAACACATCTATGTAAAGTGCGGTCTAGGGTAAGCATAATTAATGTGGCCTGCGATACAGTTTCAGCTGGTTTTCTCTGGTCTATGGTGTTATGCAGAAAAAGATTTATTCTATATTTTTCATATGCTACTGTATCTGGATTTGATGGTGATACACGAGTCGTACACTTTATTGATCCAGCTGGTTGGTGTGGGGATGTTATGTGTATCTATAATGGAAGTAGCTCGTTTTTATACAACCTTTACTTGATTATTTTCTTGATAAAATGTATATGCGATGAATGATGTAATTAGCTTGGTAGTAGAAAGCTTTTGATTCTGTTCCCGAGCGAGAGGTTTAGATTGGTGATTGCTTAGTGCTCTATATTGTTAGTGAAGCCGGTTATGAAACTAGAAAAATACGATTAAGTGACGATTATATTAATTTAAAAAAAAGTTTACTGATAAAATCATCCGTTTGTAAAGAAATGTTATTTAGATTTATATGAACTATATGCAACTTCTTTTTGACACAAAACATACTAGGAATTTCTTATATCGATAGAGACACCTTTAAAGCAGACATTTCGATCGATCTGGTATATCTAGTGTTAATTTTTGGATTTCATAACATCATAAACTTAATTCAATTGCTTATATTTATAATGTAATAATTTATTTATAGTCATGTTTATAGGAATAGTGGTTTCGCAACATGTTTTGAAAAATATACTATTCATAATTCAAAATGAACTTCGTAAATTATTGAGCTTTGAAGCTGACGATATCAATTAACCGAAGGGTGGGCAATTTTTTATACCAAAGTGCCAACTTTCGGGTATCCCATTACGGCGGGGGCCAAGGCATATAAAAAGATTCACAAAAAATTTATACAACGTAAAAAACTTTTTTTTCGATGAGAATATTTTATCCATCGCTTATTCGTTTCAGCAACTCCATTTTAATGGTTCAGATAAAATATTTGCAATATTTCTAGGACACTCTCAAAGATTTTCTAGGATAAACCATTTTTTCATACCTTGTTTTTAGTTAGAAATTGATAATTTCGTAATATGAAGTAAACAATGCTTAAATATTTTCCGCTAGAAAGTAATGTACTATGTATTGTAATTTTGTGTGCAGCAATGTAGTTAACTTTTGCTAAAGTTATTTGTGTTGCAAAGCGTCCTTAATGTATTTTGTTGGTCATTCAATTCACCTTTTAATTTCTTTTACTTCATCCTTCATTTGTTCCGATAAAATAATATATATATACAAAAATGGTATGCTGAAAAATGTATTTTAAGTTAACATATATACGTCGGCGCTGAAAATTCTGGTGCTTGTCGTGGAGAAGCCATCGTGTTTAATCTCTCAAGGTTATTATTTGAAAATTCTAGTCCTTTATTTTAACACGTTCATGCCGCCCCATGAGGATATTAAGTGTGACCCACCTATGGTACACACGGCGTGAATGCGTTAGTATTGTTTGAAATTTGAAAATATGTAACGGGCCGCAGGTAACGTGCCTCTGAATTATCTTCTCAGGAACGACACACCCTATACTGGTTTTCGCATTGTCATCTCTCAGTATGAGGAAATACTATATTAGTTATAAGAAATTCCATATTTTTTACTGACTCTTATTATAGTGGCCCGCTATTCCAAGAAAGTTAATCATATAATACCGCAATCCATTCTTATACAGCTACTTTACGTCCAAATTCGAAATATTATTTCATTTACATACAATTTGATCAGTAACGTGCAGTACAGAGAAATCAATTTCGTGGAATATTGCGCCGTTCCTAAATTATTAAAGAACAAACAATATACAAAGGGATTATAAAAACGTCTTAAAACAGTGTAAATAAATGAAACNCACAATGGGGCCCTTTATGTGGCTCGCAAAAAGATTTCGGATTTTTATTAAAAATTCATGAAATTTTTTTATCGCATTTATAGTATGGTTTTTAAAATTAGTACCGGAGAAGATAAATTAGGATACAAAAAGTTGTTAAAACAAATATAAATATACACTATTATGTTTAGCCAGCAGCAAATAATAATTTGTACTATTTTCATCATTTTAAATTATTGCTTTAAAATTTACCACAGTCTATGGCATATGTATCATTTATGGTACGCAGTGTAATAACTAATATAAACGAATTATTTTCTGATCGACTGATGATGTAATGATCTGTTGAATGAAAATATATATAATTTTAGATGACACAATGAATATCATTTCGAAGAAAAAGGGTTTTACGCGGAACCTGTTAACAGATAAAAATTCAGAAAATCAATTAAGGTGCGAAACAACAGGTTTGGCAGTACATTTAAAGAAATTATGTGTAGAAAAGTTCAGATTCGAACTAGCTAATCATTATACATACACATATTGTATTTATCACCTGGATTTGAACAAACCTGATTTCATATTATATTCATTTTGTATTTTTGAACACATCTATGTAAAGTGCGGTCTAGGGTAAGCATAATTAATGTGGCCTGCGATACAGTTTCAGCTGGTTTTCTCTGGTCTATGGTGTTATGCAGAAAAAGATTTATTCTATATTTTTCATATGCTACTGTATCTGGATTTGATGGTGATACACGAGTCGTACACTTTATTGATCCAGCTGGTTGGTGTGGGGATGTTATGTGTATCTATAATGGAAGTAGCTCGTTTTTATACAACCTTTACTTGATTATTTTCTTGATAAAATGTATATGCGATGAATGATGTAATTAGCTTGGTAGTAGAAAGCTTTTGATTCTGTTCCCGAGCGAGAGGTTTAGATTGGTGATTGCTTAGTGCTCTATATTGTTAGTGAAGCCGGTTATGAAACTAGAAAAATACGATTAAGTGACGATTATATTAATTTAAAAAAAAGTTTACTGATAAAATCATCCGTTTGTAAAGAAATGTTATTTAGATTTATATGAACTATATGCAACTTCTTTTTGACACAAAACATACTAGGAATTTCTTATATCGATAGAGACACCTTTAAAGCAGACATTTCGATCGATCTGGTATATCTAGTGTTAATTTTTGGATTTCATAACATCATAAACTTAATTCAATTGCTTATATTTATAATGTAATAATTTATTTATAGTCATGTTTATAGGAATAGTGGTTTCGCAACATGTTTTGAAAAATATACTATTCATAATTCAAAATGAACTTCGTAAATTATTGAGCTTTGAAGCTGACGATATCAATTAACCGAAGGGTGGGCAATTTTTTATACCAAAGTGCCAACTTTCGGGTATCCCATTACGGCGGGGGCCAAGGCATATAAAAAGATTCACAAAAAATTTATACAACGTAAAAAACTTTTTTTTCGATGAGAATATTTTATCCATCGCTTATTCGTTTCAGCAACTCCATTTTAATGGTTCAGATAAAATATTTGCAATATTTCTAGGACACTCTCAAAGATTTTCTAGGATAAACCATTTTTTCATACCTTGTTTTTAGTTAGAAATTGATAATTTCGTAATATGAAGTAAACAATGCTTAAATATTTTCCGCTAGAAAGTAATGTACTATGTATTGTAATTTTGTGTGCAGCAATGTAGTTAACTTTTGCTAAAGTTATTTGTGTTGCAAAGCGTCCTTAATGTATTTTGTTGGTCATTCAATTCACCTTTTAATTTCTTTTACTTCATCCTTCATTTGTTCCGATAAAATAATATATATATACAAAAATGGTATGCTGAAAAATGTATTTTAAGTTAACATATATACGTCGGCGCTGAAAATTCTGGTGCTTGTCGTGGAGAAGCCATCGTGTTTAATCTCTCAAGGTTATTATTTGAAAATTCTAGTCCTTTATTTTAACACGTTCATGCCGCCCCATGAGGATATTAAGTGTGACCCACCTATGGTACACACGGCGTGAATGCGTTAGTATTGTTTGAAATTTGAAAATATGTAACGGGCCGCAGGTAACGTGCCTCTGAATTATCTTCTCAGGAACGACACACCCTATACTGGTTTTCGCATTGTCATCTCTCAGTATGAGGAAATACTATATTAGTTATAAGAAATTCCATATTTTTTACTGACTCTTATTATAGTGGCCCGCTATTCCAAGAAAGTTAATCATATAATACCGCAATCCATTCTTATACAGCTACTTTACGTCCAAATTCGAAATATTATTTCATTTACATACAATTTGATCAGTAACGTGCAGTACAGAGAAATCAATTTCGTGGAATATTGCGCCGTTCCTAAATTATTAAAGAACAAACAATATACAAAGGGATTATAAAAACGTCTTAAAACAGTGTAAATAAATGAAACACAATTTACACAAGAATGTCACCTTATGAATATATAATTCAATTTTCAAGCGCTTGCATATTTTTATAACGCCTGAAATTACAAATTAGGCGATTTTATGAAATATATGAATCTGTTTGATACCATCTGGTTGAAAATAAAATTTCACACTTTTAAACAATTGAATTTCAGCGTTAATTCTTTTCCGATGAACTGAAAAATCTCTTGGTTTTATCTTATTCTAACAATCTTCAGAGATTAAACGAGAATTTTTTGTTTTTATTCATTACTGGGGAGCCAAAGATTTTTGTTATAATACAAATACAAATTTCCTTATATTACATAATGCTTTTTCAAAAGCGTTAGTGAATATTTTATGATAAACGATATGACATATAGTTTTATGATAAAAGACATGAAGACATTCTATTCATAAATGTTAAGAAAATATGAGAAACAATTGATCTCTTGTATATAATACAAAATTTTATGCCCTAAAAGTAATCAGGCTAAGTAACTTGTTAAAGCATAAAATTCTCTATGTACTTTTAAAGAAATTATTTTCTAAATCTTTCAGGAAATACTTCTACTGTAGTAGAACAATTATACTATATCTGTTGATTTGATGATACAACTAGCCATAAAAACACTATGATAACGAGTAGGTGTAAAAGTGTTTGTAAGATGGAGATGTGCGTAACAAAATTATCGTAATATGATTTCAAAACTTTGGTATGAATAACATTGGGACATATTTTTTCAATATATATTTTTTGAAGTACCAATGAAATCGGATAGGTTGAACCACATTGTTTTAAAAATGCAAGTTTAAACATAATTTAATTCTTCATAACATCGCCTTTTATGAGATATTTTTTTGAATTTTAATTAGACATCAATAGGTAATCAATATAGACATTAATTTTGATTGAAAAGAAACATTAGTTTTTCAATGAAGCAACTAATATTTTAAACCGAATTAAACACATTCATATTGTTCTTTTGATTTTGTAAAAACAATACCAGTGTATATTTTGAGTCTCAGACAAATTTAAAACCGTATATTTTGTCAAGATTATAATTAGTTTATAAGTATGATGAGAATTTAAAGAAAAAGAATATTTTTGTATAGAAATTTTTCACTGACTGTGCTTTGGCGAGCTAATTTCATTTATAGATTGTAATCGTAATCATAGTTCAAAAAAAATTTTAAGGGAAATCTCAAATTCTAATTAAAAGGAGTTATAGTTTTATTTAATTATGGAAAATTGAAGCATACCAGTTTAATGCCCTTATTCATTTTCATTTTCAGGGTTGGTTGTCTTATTCTATTTCATAAAAAATATTGTGAATAAATATTTTAGATATAAAAAAACATAAAATGTCATTAAATATAAGTAAATTCGTATTTGTATTATAAATATGTCTTTTCTTCGTATTTATAGTTGTTATTGAATATGAATTTTTAAAAATTTTGTTAAAACATTATGGTTTTATATTTCCTTATATTTCGTATAGAAGTGGGTAAACGCTCAAGGTTATTGCACCATTAAATATTCAAATGAAATTTATAAATATGCGTTGACCTTAAAAGATATATTTGAATGCGGAAGAAATCAACTTGTGTTCACGTGTAAATATAACAATGTTTTTATTCTCTCGTTTAGTTCAGAATATGAAATGTATTGTGTATATAACAATTATGGCAGTCTACAAGCGTTTTACGTTTGAAAATGATTATTTTTCAATAATAAAATTATTAAAGAAATAATTAATTAAGAAAAGAGATGTGTATTCATTTTTTTTATTTGCTCAAATACAGTTTTTTTCTTAAAATTTTATTGCAATTTCTTGAATACAATGAAGTGACAGATAATAATTATTTATAAGTTAAAGAAACTATGTATTCATAATAAAATGGACAAGTATGACTAAAGGTACATTCAAGCACTTTAATGGCATCACAAAAATTATATTGTGCTTTTAGTTGAATAATTTGAAGGTAAGAATGAGTCTATAAGTAGAAACACTATTTTTTAGAAATAAATATTATTTGCAGTCAAACGGCAAAAATTAAATAAAAGATGTTTCAATATAATATATGAAATGTTAACTTTCTCAAAACCTTCACGATTTAAGCAATTACTCAATAAAGCTTCGTTTGATAGTCTTTCCTTACGTCAGTAAATTTAATGATACAAATTAAAAAATGAAAAAATTTTTGTCAACCAAAGAATATAAATATTCAATTATAAAAATAAAGCATTGTAATACTTAAACTTTGAAACTTTTATATATAATTACTCGCGCTTTCTGTATATTTTTGTCTTTCGTATATTATAAAGTGTTTCTTTGTTTCACTTCTGTTAATCTTCGAGCTATAAAAATTCCAAAGTGCAAATATTTTTTTATTTTTTATAAATATAACAATTTTTAACAAATTTAATATTTTTTTCATGTATAAAAGAAATATCAGATTTAGATCCATATTTTGTGAACAAATTTTTTATATATCATATGTGTTGACTATTAACATCATTGGGGCACATCTAAATGATAACTACGGTGCTAAACTTACAACAGAGAGTGGAGTTGCAACATATCTTATTTATTTGAATAAACAAAAGGTGAATATTATGGATTTAGAGACACTATTAAAATTTACAGTTTTCAAGTGTACGAAAATAATAAAAATCCTAGAATAATAAAAATAGCAAACAATTTCTCAAATGAAACATATTTTGAAGGTCCAAACAATGTGGTTTTAATTCCAAAACGTTTTCATGAACAACATGAACAAAGAATTGAAAACGTTTCCCCAATAAAATGTAGTCCCTTTTTTCCAGAATATTGTTTGATAAGAATATTAGTATAGAATTTTGATATTTCTTTCATATACATCAACATTCTGAAGTAACTCCAGTATTAAAAGATGAAGTGAAGAGACATATACCCATTTCTCTAACAATAGAAGATCCGCATATTTGGAAAGTGTTTGGCAGTAGCGACTTTATTTTCGAACCATGTGAAATTTATATGGCAAAAGAATTCGATGAAATAGGTTTTACAGAAATAGTTGCTTGGGATGATAAAAATTGCTCAATTGGTCTGAAAATAAAATTTAAAGCCGGACTAAAGTAAATTTCAGAAATAAAAAGAATAGTATATTTTTATATAAAACGTAAATAAAGAAGAAAATGAGATCGATAAGGATGACAATTGCACGTTACAAAATGTTGGCACTTCTATTGATTGTCTTGGTTGTTCTACATTGCTCACATTATAGCGTTTTCTTCGCACTTAAATGCAACGATGAAAGCCTACTTACAAATTACCAACAAATATTTCAGCAGATACTTTTGGAACAATTAGCCTTAAACATGTTTAAACGACAAAGAAGCATCTAAAATGATACTCTCAGGTTTTTTAAATGCGAGGTACGGAAATAAAAGGATTGTGGAAATTTTTCCATTAATGGAAGAGGTTTTTCATGTTTTTATTAACAATTCTTTGAACCACAACTTGTAAATTTTGAACGTATTTTCAAAGTAACAAGAAGTAACTTTAGGATTAGTAGTTAAAAACAATGGTGAACTGCTTTTAACATCTAATGATCTTGATGAAGTAGTCGATGGTAATACACAAACTGGAAATAAAAACAAAGACATAACAGTGTTTGATATTCTTTTCCAAATTTTAAGGACTCACAGTATTAATTTCATACAGAATGTTTCATTTGATATGACGAATAGTTTCTGCTAATATAAGAAATTATTCCCTGAATAATATAACTAAAGATGAATTGAAAGTAGAGGAAACAACTTTGAAATCAGGAGACGCAGAAAAAAGTATATCGAAGAGGGAGACAAAATCATCGTGTCCGGGGTTTTCAATGTGGGTATAAATAGCAACAAACAAACCGAGTACAAGGCTGAAAATGTCGTAATTCACGATGATATATAACTAATAGAGACACAGATAGAAATAATAGTAGTCTCGATCTTGGTTGAAAATTCTCATAATATAGAACCAAATTCAAGTAATTCATTCGAAGTATATGAAATCCCATGCAATGGAGGAAGGTCTGAAAAAATAGGGGAAAGAATGTTAAATTTTGGCTCATTGTTGTCAAAGCTTAAAAGTGTGACGCCAGCCAAATTCCAGCCAACGCATCACCAGACGCATCGCCCAGACAGCAAACGTAGCAAAAGCAGGCAAAACCATAAAACACGTGGCTAGAAACCGCCTACTCAACCAGAAAATTATAGTATAAAAACCGAGCACAAACGAATAAAGCAGTTCTATATTATACCTCAAACGGAACGATTCTGCATTCGTATACCTATCCTGAAAACCTACGTTAAATATTTAAAACTGTTCAATATCTGAATTTCACTTATTTTACCAAAATAAGTATTAATATAAGAAACATAGTTTCGTATAGATAGGGGGTTCTTCCACCAAGGCTGAAGACCCGCCCGTTTATATTTTATTTTAATACTTGCCACGTATTTTCCGTGACAAAATTACTTTACATTTTATTTCATTACTTGCCACGTATTTTCCCGTGACAAAGGTATAGATGAAAACCGTTCCGAATACCCCGTCATTAGTAATCGTTCAGACTTTATATACTATACGGGATCCAGGATCTACTAATGAGATACAATATATTGAATCGAGAATGGTATACAAGAAATGCTGGTTATAGCCAATCATAGTAATATAATAAAAGAGTCTCTGTTTTCTATATCTAGTAACCCGCTTATAATCGTTGATAGGACTCATGCCTTCGAGGTTAATAAATATTTGATGTATAGTTCTTAGTTTTTAATTGTAATATTTAATCAAATACGCAAACGTTAAAGCATGCGTGACATAAGAAATATTATGTGTAAAATTATGATATTAAGAATGATGATAATTCTTTCATAAAGCATTACTGTTGTTATAGTTCGTTGTAATCAAATTAGATTACAAGAGAAAGTATTGAATAGAGTATATGATAATTTATATTTTTTTATTACTTGTGTGTTTATACCGGTTTACTAATTCTGACATAAACGCATACATCTACCCATATTCCCTATTCTAATGCCTCTAGAATATAACACCTCAATCACAAAACCCCGTTTTAAAGTTTTAGATGATACTTTCGAGAGTCTCCATAAGAACTCATTATTGAATGTACTCTGCAATGTGTATGGATATTCATGTGGTTTCAATTGTATGTAGCAGCTATACCATCCCATTGTATGATGTATTGAATAATCCCAGATTTCGCTTTATATATGAGCCCTAATTTATACGCAAGGATGTCGTAGTTTCTTAACTCTTCGGTGTCGATCTTTTGTAAATTATCCTAACTAGTTATTCATCATTCTATTAATATTATTTAATTTTTCGTCTTGTCGAAAATAAA
>NIJG01000204.1:240768-251655 GCA_002201625.1 Euglossa dilemma
CATTTAAAACACTAAACTTAATATCGTCATAGGATCTCATTATTTGTATTCCATAAGAAACAAATTTTGTAATTAATCGTTGCAACTTTAATTATAAAATAAATATTAATTATGGTTATCACGTTTAACATTTATTGATTCTCGTCGCCAAGATATGAAGCATGTGTACAGATCATGCGTAAATAGTATTAGTTCCCCACTGAATAGTATTGTTTACCCACCGTGTTGCCGATTAGATATAGCTCAGTCCCGATGAAAAACATCGGTCGTGTCTGATACAGAATATTATTTCATTATAGCCTGCAATAATTCTTGGATGTTGGTTTCGTGAACTTTTTAGGAAGGATTTTAGGAGGACGATATCGACGATAAATATTGATGATAAAATTCGAAGTGAGGAAATATAGTTGAAAAGATGTTACGCATGAATGAAGACTTTTTCTTTATAAAAATGAGCTGAATGTACTTGCAACTTTTCTGTGTCGGGCCATATTTTGTCCATGATTATGTTAATAAATCTAAGCGGAATAGTAATAGTAGGAATACATCGGTCCTTTTTAAAATATTGAAATCATTTTCTTATATGATTGTAATATAAATCATGTAATGAATAAGTTTCTCTTATATTTAGTTAATAAATACAATTTTCCTTATTTTCTTCGAAATTTCATGATTATTACCTTTAACCTCCTCATTTACATAAAGTGTTATTTGTTTGGTACTACATTTCGTGCTGATTGCAATTCAGATAGGATTTGTTGATTATCGCTGACAGTTACATAAAGCATTATTATATTATGATGGCAAATGAAGTATTAACCTCATGTTAAAATTTACAAAAAGATTTCATCATCAAATATAAATGAAATTTTGTTATTAAGTTGCAGAAGCTTTACAGAATCATGCCATTGTTATATATTGGAAAAATTTTTTTCCCATAACGCATGTCTGTTTGTTACATATGTAAACTTGCTTTATCTACAGTAAAAAAATTTCAGAATTTAAATAACAGTTGCTCATGATAGTAACGTATGAAGGCAATCGGAATTTTATACCTTTATTATTTTATCATTGTTATTTAGTTTTTATATTTTGATACCTTTACTTAATAATTTTGCGATTTCCTACCAAAGTTAATAAATTTTCATTATTTGGACAACTGAGTATATGATTTCTTTATTAACAAGTTGAAATATTCAATTACGATCGCAGAAAATCTCAATCTCAAAAAATTTTCAGAACACTTATTCTAATTACAGATTTATAATAGCGATTATGTAGTTATGATCCATGCACGGAATCGTAAGGTTTTTGATCCATTTTGAGTTATGAATGCGTAAACCATTTTAATAATGTAAGATATTTAATGTGAAACTATATAAACATTTTATATATTATAATTTCACATACCACAATAAAATAATATAAAATTATAATTCTATCTTCATGAATATGTAGCACCAATTTTTGAGTATGTATTTTTATTATGAAGCCCTGTGTAATTACCAAAGCTTTTTTTGTGTAACGTGCATCAGATATTTGAAATGCCGGTGCTTTGATTAATTTTTTATCCAGGAAACTTTTCATCGTATAAAATGAACAATATATTCTTACGAACCTGACTTGAAAAATATTTCACATACGTAATAAAATTTCATTATCAGTTTCTTAACAAAATGATCTTAGTATATAATTCATATATGACAAATATTACGAACACGGAATGACTTCTTCTTTCCAACCAAAATTATAACGACGCTTGATATTTTTTCGTTAATTTGTACAACAATTTCAACGGATTTATATCTGTCTATTGATGAATTTACATATCATAATAATATGTAACAGTAAGAAAGTGTTTGTAATCAAATGTAGGAAAATATATATAGTAAAAGAGTGATGGAAGAGGAATAAAATTTAACGGTGACATTTTCCAAAATAACAAGATATAAATTTCATACCGCTTATAATCCTGCGATACACGTTTCGTCTGAAGTATCCGACAATCAATTTTCAATGAATTTCCCTCGCTCTGACTCGAATTTCTGTCGTTGGCATTCCTATTTAGAATTGGCCCGGGTTAAACGAAGAAAATAGGTCATGAACGCAGCTTTATGTTAATTGGAACATCGAGGGGAAAAAAGCGATCCATAGTGACTGACAATTTTACACTCTAGTGTCAATTTATATAAATTTTATAGATTATATAAACTAAATTATAATTTAAAATTTTGTAAGTTACGGATTTCTCTTTTCCCAACTTAATATATTGGACCATTTTTACCTGGAATCGTCTGCCTTTCCCCTGTGTTCAATCGCGTTTTAGAATAGACGAGTGCCAAGCACACAAAAAATTTATCTGTTCATCCTTGAAATTCCGTTTCTGCAAAATTATTACGCCTTGGAATGTACATTAATGCCGAAGACATTCGATACTCCTTTGGTGCCGCAATGTTAAATCTGTCACGACATTCAGATGCGCCCTTATCTTATTCGTTGAAACCGCCACGTGATAAAAACTACGAAAAATCACAACATCGAAACGCCTGGACGCCGAAGCGTCGAATGATCAAAATGTCGGAACGCTTATGTATAAAATGGTTGAAACGCCGAAACTCGGACTCAGTCCATTAACTTTTCGAAGTCAACACATACCTCTCCTCAAGGAACCGTTAGCCACTAATTGTCGCCAATTAAGATCGATCTAGTGACAACATACACTATCCAAATAATCGGAAAGTAGACAAAGGGACACTTTCAATTACCTAAAGTTCATTGTTGTGGATAGATACAGTGTAGACATTTTTTTAAACCATATTATCTGTATCAATAATTATTATGCTTATACGAGTGTGCGAAGGAAGTACAGTGACAAAAATGATACCGGGATACTATATTTCAAATATATTTTGTATTTTTTTGATGAACTGAAGGAGGTCAAATACTTATGGACGGTAGTGTACAGGTACATACGTGTGTTTACGCTGGATAAGTATCACTGCGCGGAATACTTGTATTATTTTACCAAAAAAAGTACGACGCAGAGAATCATCTTCAATTGCGGTGAAAGCACAACAGCTTTATACTATATATCAAAATCACATTGATATATTATCATTAATCAGACTGGAGACGAATCCAATTTACATGTAAATTATTAAAGTACTTATTAGTTTTGTCAGTATACCAAAATAGTAACCATACTTATTTATAAGTGCTAGTAAGTACAACAGAAATGGAATTTGTTAAATCATTCATACCCCAATAGAAAGTAGCACTATATAAAATATAAAAATGAAATAATTTTGTTCGTTAATTTATGTACCTCCTTTAGGTTTAGACCAAATGAAAGAACAAAGAGAGGTAATATTTATGATGAGTCAAATGAATGGATAAAAAAAATCAGACTCCTAAACGGTTATTACTAATAATTTCATAATTTAAAAAAATATTATTTGTTTTGAAAATATTTTAATCGCAGTATTTTAAAACTGTAATATTAATGCATATATTTCATACATTCCGTTCAAATAGCTTTTGCAATTGAAACAATGCTACTGAGAGATTTAAAAAGAAAAATTATGGCATTTAACTATATCTCTGAATAAAAACATCCCGAAAATCGCAGTTTTTATTATTGTATTCCTATATATTTCCACGTATAAGGACGAGAACATTTGGTTTATGTAAGTAGAAAATCATATTTTAATTGTTATAACGTCCTAAGTGAAAGTCAAAACTGAAAAAATGGCTTTATCTGTTATTTTAAATTCCTTTCATTCGCATCACTATGAAATAAAATTCTCTTTGGCAAAATAACAAAGAATCGTATCGATGGGTCGTGTTTGTAACTTTGTCGTAATTAATTATTGTAATTTATGATATTATATATTTAAAGGGCGATGTTGAAATATTTTGACACAAAGTGTACATGACTTACACGGAGACTGCAAGTCCTGTGGATCACCGATTCAGTTCAAATTTAGCATATTGGTTGATTTCGTTCCCCTGTTTATGAATATATACCATTATATGGGTAAACGCTATGTAGTTTTTTAAATATTTGCAATTAAAAATTCGTTACTTTCTTCCATCGGTTTCTATTCATATTGGTTCAGATCATTCATGTAGAAATGTTTGGTGTAATACCGATTGGGTGAGCTCCCTACGATTTATAATGTGGCTCCCTAATACCGGCAAACGGTTTAATTCTTTTTATTACCTTAAATGTTACATTTTATAAGTTTATCCTACGCAATAATGCATAATAGATTTTAAATAAATTGTCTATACTTACTACAAGATTTGTAAATATTTTATTAGGCACAATTAATACACGTATATGTTTATTACAATTTTACAATTTATTTAAAATTTATATTGCATTTTCACGTGCAATAGACAGATGCAAAGTAAGAAAGATGTTTACTATTATAACGTATCTTTTAGCGAAACCTGACACTTTATTCATCATTGCATATATACTGCTCACACACGGGCACATCTCTAAACGAGAAATTCTAACAGTTCTTGTTACTGTACCGCTTCTTTAAACAGAACCGACAAGAGATTAGTATACAGCACTGAGCAGAGACTCACAGAGCTCATTCCGTGATTATTACAATCAGTGCATACAGAAGAAGCTATTCTCAGTGGCTAAATAAATTAAATGGTAGTCCAGTGCACACGTATTCAAAAGAATTTCTCAAAGACAATTTTCTCGAAAAAAAGCACCAATGAAAATCGTGTTCCTTCTTCCAACGAACTTTCCCACCAGCAATTGCTTTCTACCTTATTGTTCTGTCAGCCTGAGTAGTCCTGTATAAGTAAAACGCCAGTCGAAAAAGATATACAAAGGACTCGATCCGTCGATTATCGGTTTTTCGTTGTCGTATCAAAGAAATGACGCGGTAGCAGACTGACAGTGAGTTAGCTTGGACAGGGTCCGTTGTCCACTGTACACTCGCTATTACGCATCATTGCAGTGCAGGTACAAGTGATTCATCAAGACCAATCGTCATTTTGAATCTGGAAGAAAACAATGATGTGTTCTAAATATTTAAAATTCATGATCGTTCTTTATTTCTCTCGGTTGTCTGTTTGTATATTTATCGTATATAATACGAATCTAGAAATATGTTAGTACGTTCTATACAGCTCCAATTTGATTAAACGAGTATAGAGTATAAAAATATTCATTGTCCTTATTACCATTTTGTCATTTTCGTCGTATAATAAGATCCAACATATAAGGAGGAATTGGACATTTTATTTGAATAAAATGAAATAGGTATTTAGGTCTGTTTCATGTTTCTGTGCGTAAAGAAATCATTACTCGACTCTAATTGTTTGTTAATAACGATTGTGATTATTGTGCGAAATAAAGTAGCACGCAATGAGAATTTTTAAGTACAGGTCCTGTCATTCAATGCTTTCAACTTATTGTGTTCAAATTTGTATATGGATGTTAATGAAATATTAAATTAAAAGGCTTTTAATTCCAAATTGTCACTGAAGAAAATTTTTCTGCAAAGTGTCGTGGATGATATTTTTCACAACTAATACAAACAGACACTACAAATAAGTTCACAAATATTACAGTAAATTAAAAGCTTGTAGCTTTACTTCGTGCAAGATATCTCATAATATAATGATACACTGATAGTCATGATTAATTGTTAATTATTTTGATAAATATATTATTATTGTACTGAAACATGTTGTTTCAAAACGTAACACTACTTTTTGTACTATTCCATTGCTTTGTAAAATATGAATTTGCATAACAAATTATTTTCTCAAAATTTAATTGTAGTGCTACTCGATAAATATTTCTATACAGTGTGTCCCATCTTTTCGGCTGAAGACGAGCAACCGCTTTTTCATGTCGTTTTACGTTTTCACCTTTTGCTGATAGTCGTGATTTTCAAACAATTTCCTTATACACTATGTTTTATACTTTCACATGATTTAACGTAATCTGGCTATATTTATCTCTTTCCTATTTTCTACGTTTATCTACTATATTTTCTACACATCTTCTCTCTTACCTCTTTGGTTTTCATCATCTTTGATTCTTAATCTGCGGAATAAGTACTGAATATTATAACATAACACAATGTATCAAGTGCTATAACAGTCAATAGTTAGTAAATTGTTTTAGTATATTTGTCATGTATTACTTCCAATTAAGCTTCCCAATATCTGTAAATGTTGGTTATGTATAGTATTAATTTATGTAGCATATATTGCATTGCATCATAATGAGTCCAACTCGTCATGAATTCTTGTCGAATATTAAAATTGTATGCTAGACTTGTTGTGTATGTCTCAATAAATAAATTAAATGTGGAATAGAAACATAGTGATTATTGAGATTATGGGTTTGAAATTGTGAAATATGTTCGGTAAATATCCTCTTCTTAATCTTGTACTTCTCAATAGAGGTATATGTCGCTTTGAGTATCTCTTCAAAGCGATTGGCCGACTGGTGAAAAAAGTAAAATTAAGAGGGTACGTAACGCAGTTCGCCTAAACCCCCAATTCCTATCTAATGATTATATAAACAATCCATCTCGGATTTTAGATCTTGTAATCCAAGAAATTTATTCACAGCTTATGTTCCAGTTTGATTTTTGGTGGTTGCGAGACTTATATTCTCACCGGTGATTAACTGAAAAAAATACTTTTCCAACACGTCATTTTTTAGAATTAAATCTAGCGATGTCGAAGCAGAGAAATAGTCCACCATTTTTCGTACATAATTAAGTTGCCCAGTTATATGTAAGATATTATTATGGATTAGTTATATTATCTCTATATTGTGACAAAATTGGATTCACGATACAAAATTCACATTATTGTACGAACGATAGTATTCATTTTGTATAGACTTTTCTGTAGAGAGAATTAACCAGCTGATGTTTACATCCTATTACGTACGTAAACTAGTTTAAATGCGATTTTGCCGATTTTTATTTATTATAATACAATGAGTGAGTTTATTTGTATATAGTGTAATCGTTTTGATGATTCGATACTGACTGCTTGCTATCTGATCTCGGTGTATTCCATGGTTTCGCTAGTCTTTCTGCGCTGGTGGGAGTTTAGATCAGCATAGCTTTTGCATACTGGTAATTAATAGACACAAGCTTCCGCGAGTTATGAGACGCTGATAATATGGGAATTAGTCAGATTCTCATTGACCCAGGTCGCTTGATATGTATATGAATGTAATACTTGGATCGAGCTAATCAAGGTGGCCAAATTATTAAGCATTATATAAATAAACTACATGTCGTTCAACTTTGAAGGTATTTACAGCGATATACATTTCTAGGAAACTATCGACGGATAATTCTGTCTGTTTTCAGCTGATTTTCATCAAACTTGGCATATAGGGAAGAACCAGGCAGTACAGGTCGAAGCTAGTTTCCATTTGTCGCTATAAATATTAACAATTGTGTGCTAGAGTAATTTGATATGCAGGATTGCGCGATTACGTTTATGGGTTCTTGCTCTAATAGTTATTCTGCACAGCTCGAATTTTATTCTTTAAGTAAATGATTTTATTCCATTCTTCTGTAACTTAAAGTGAATTCGTTGGTTTTAATGAAAAAGGTTATATGATTTTAATATAATAAGCAAAATAAATTGTTATAGGTGTCCTCAATTTTTTTGTTGTCCTTTCTCAAAGTAAAAGGTCCCAAATTTCAAAATAAAAGAAAGGTAATTACAAAACCAAAGAGGAGAGAATGACTGCAGTGTTAAAATTGGTCGAAGAAAACAGCTTTTCGATGTATATGAGGGTCAACGCAGTATCGATATTTTACTTGCGAAACATGTAGAAATAATAAGATTTAATTTTGATTTAGAAAATAAAGTTTGAACATTTTTTAAATATTATAATAATTGAACCAAAACATCGACTCTAATTTATCCTGATCGACAATTTTGGTTTCCAGTACATTAATAGCTTTCAAGTTTTACGAAATATCAGTATTTAATATTAAATTTCGCAAGAACTTTTCTGTTTAAACAAATTACTTTCTTAAAATTTTAATTTCATTAATCTAATTTTAAGATACGAGAACAAATCTTATCAGTGACAATACTATCACACTTTCTTCTGTATGGCTGTGTGAATTACTTACTGTATTTCGATTAAGTGCTCGATTTTTCAATTTTTTATGCTGTTACGACGAAAATGAATCCGAATATTTACGCAAAATGTGATTTCTATGATTTGGGCTACTATTTAAAGATTTTGGCAGTTTCTAAGATCTAAACATTAAATTCGATGTACGATAATGAATACGATATAAAATAACAAAGTTCAAACCTCGGCACTATAATACAAGATAACACTGCAGTTATATGCTACAACAAAGAGATGTAGATCTGACAATTCTACCATGTAATACATGATTTACTATCGTCACAGGAAAAAACAATATCAAATTGATTTCACGAATACCGTTCTCTGAACAAATTCATAGAGTCGAATGTATGTTTTCCATAAAGAAATCCGTGTAAGATTGATCTTCTGAAATCAAATAAAGATAGAATTTGTTGATAACAATTTTCGATATGAGAAATTTCAAATCATGAAAAACGTTGGTTTATCAAAAATACTAACTAATTCTCAGGAAAATGTTTCTGAGAATATTATAGTATATCCATAATAATCCACCAATTCTGTAATTCCATATATTTCAAAGTCTATAAGAGTTCAATATTTCAAGTAAACATGTAGACATTGCATTTGAAATGTAATTGAGTGCAACTGTCCGGGACATCCAGTAAATATCATTATAACATCATATATTTGTTAAGGTCATTTAAATGGAAATTTCAAACTACATCAAATTTATTAAGAAATTAATAATTTCTTAAATGGAACCGTGTAATTATTATTAACGTTAAACGTATGCTTCGACGTCCAACGCCCAGTGGAAGAAACAAATACCGAAGAGTTGGATACGTTATCATTGAAGGCCCCCCCTCGGTAGGAATGCACAGACCTGTTGCTGGTGGTAAATGATATACCTTACAAAATGATGGAATGGAACTATCCATTAGGCAAAGCGCGAACTGCGGTGTAACGAACGCCAACGGCCCTAGCAGTCAGAGCGTGCACCTGAAGCAGCAGCAGAAGCGGAACTAACAGCGTCCGACATGTTCCGGAGGTCGTGCTGGTGACCCGGGTTTACCTGTCCCGCTACTGGGAAAATACTCATAAGCGAGAGAAGGTTTCGAGGAAAACACAAAGTGCAAAGGACAGCAAAAATATGTAAGCGACGAAGACAGTTGCGAATGGTCAGGGGGAAGCGATAAAGATAGTTTACCAGCTCGTAAACAAAAGGACCGACAAACCGAGGATTTACTGCAGGAACGAGCTACCGTCAGAAAAGGTTCGGTTGAAAATCCGACACGAAGATCTGTATGTCATGGGCCCTGGCTCAGCGGCCGGAAGACGCAGGCCGATGCGCAGGTGCGTGACGAGCACTCGCGGGAAGCAACGTCGACCGAGGAAGAGAATCGGTAGCAGAACGATGACAAGAAGCAGAGCAGGGACTATTAACGCCCAGAGAACATTGGGATACAACAGCGTTGTACAGAATATAGCTTTTGATCATGGTCATCTTCGACTTGATCTGCATGTCATCGGCGATGTTCCGTAACATTTCTTCAGTAACGGACCTGGACAATGTTTCATGGATTATGAGTTTTGCTACGACCAATGTTATAGATCAGTGCCTGTGCGTATACTGTATGATTGGGTATGTTTTGTTTAGGGAGAGATGCAATTGTGCGACACCTGAGGACAGGAGCCGGGGCCAGGACAGCCGAGTGCGAGAATGGTGAGCGATATCTTAAGGGTATCTTAGTGGGCACCTTAAGAGCGATAGCAGAATGAATGGATGTGAGATCTTAGTTTCAAATTCGTGCGGATGTTTAGGAAACGTAAGGAAAGCACGATTGAAGAAGAGGATACGAGTATGAAAGAAGACGGAGTGCACGGTTTAAATGAGGATGATAGGTTATGAGTTATATATTATAGATTAGACTCTTCCTTCTTCGATCATGCTTTTCATACGTATTCTAAACTTCCGGCACTATCGCAGTTAAACTCGTTCATCCGATTTCCTTATACACGGTCCATTTCATGTATCTGCACAAAATTTGTGAATATGCAGAACACAATGGATTCTCCAATGACGGCCTTCTTTACAAACGGAAAATTTTTTTATAAGAACCAAATAATCCCTCAAAGTCTCACTACTTTTCCACTATGTTTATTGATTATTATCGTTTTGAGGATTTTTTCGAAATAGAATGGTAGAGCATTGAAAGATAAACATTTTTTGTTCCGAAAAAATTTTGTTGCATCTTGTACTGTTACATAGTTATTTTTCTTTTTTTTTTAAATGAAAAGTGCACTGGAAATTCGAGTGATAGCATTAAACTGATATCATGTAAATCAAGACAAAAAAATTGATATTTATGTAGGAATTGCTGGGTGGTTGAAGAAAACGGAATCTTAATATCAAAAATAGTTCCTCTAAAATAGCTAGGTGTTTCACAAATTCCTTCCCACTGACATTGACGATCTACTATTTTAAATTTTAAATTCAATAAATTACATTAACAGTTCTGTAAGCAGTAAATATGAAAATTAAAAAGAAGAAATAACTAGCAGAATGTTTTACTCTGTTACATTACATTACATCGGGTTTTCATCAAGTGTGCTCGTAGTCGCTTAAAAATAATTTAGCATCCAGGCATAGACAATAAAAATTTAATAAAACACTTAAAGCATTAAGTGGTTATTTATTCCTTGAGACGTGAATGGAAGAGTAAAGAAATTACAAATTAAAATTATTC
>NIJG01000205.1:1599-16171 GCA_002201625.1 Euglossa dilemma
TTATATGACAGGATGTATGTAACCAATTATTACTTTGTTCTTTTTTACTTTTTTTTTTAAAGAGATGTTAGTATCATTTTTAATTTTTTAAGTCTTTAATTTAATTTTGAAAATGCGCATCTGTGCAAATTTTTAAATGACGAATTTGCTCCACAAAATCGGGCTAAGCGTAAAAATTGAAACAAATTAATAAAATTACAAACTTTTTTATTTGTTTTCTTTTTTAAATTTATATTCTTATTATTCGAAAATTCATTTATATTATCTTAGAATTAAGAATTTTATTGTTTGAAAAACAAAACGATATCTGAAACTGAATTGATATAATAAATATATTTATTTCAAACAATTAGATATTATGATTTCTAAATGTGTTAAATTTCGAATACATCTTTTATCTTATATTAATTGTATTTTTAATAATAGTAATGAATCTTTTCTCTCCATGACGAGTATACTTATGATTAAAGAAAACAAAGTTTCTTCATGACGAGTGAACTCAAAATAATTTCTTTATATTATTATTACCTTATTTTAATGTGTCTTTACTGTGTTATATGTTAAAAATTATTTTTTGAATAAAAAATTGTTTTTAACGAGTGTCTTAAATTTTCGAAACAATGTTCGAGTTATAAATGACAAAACCAAGTGTAATTTAAAAAAATATTTCGTTTATTTTAATGCAAAAATTAGTGAAATAAATTTTTATTCTTTAAAACAATGTATTATTCATATACATTTCGCAACTGTAACATGGAAGCATCGTTTTTCGTACGTAATGGAGAGAGTGAAGGAATCCAATTAATTGCCTTTCGCGATCTACGGGATCTCAATCTTTCTGATTTATGGTAGCACAGATACCTAAGAAGTTCTGCGTTCTACGTAAGATTTATAAGAATGGTTTCACAACGTTTATCGTGAAACATTGTTAATTTCCTTATGACATGGTACAGTTACATACGTGTGATCATATTTCACGTCGAAAATGGGTTAAAAAATACATGATTGTTCTAACCATTTTTATTACAGTAATGAATATATATTACTTTCTTATATATAATGTTTTAATCTATTACTAAATGTTATATATACTCTACTAATAGAATAATGAACATATAAAATGAAGTATACATTTATAATAATAAGTATACAAGAAGATGAAATATCAAAGTATTATTTTCGTAATTTAATACATTCCTTCATTTGTGTTAATTCTTTCAATATTTATGTCGAATGCATTCGTTATGAAAAGGAGAAACATTTTTATATAGGAAGTTTTTTCTTGTATATAATATAAAAATAAAATTTCTTTCTTTTTGTGTATCGTAGATATACAAGAAATGAAAAAGGAAAATGTTTTAATATATTTCATAAATAATGTATTTAATTACATTAGTTTTATATGTTAGTTTTATATTCGGTTAATTAATTTTATCATAATTTCTGTAAAACTTTTATATTGCAAAAGTTTTCAAATTTTACGTAGACAAATTTGTTACTTCCATTGAGAAATTTGTAGTATAAGATTTAGAAGAGTACAAAAGATCTTAAATACTGTATAAAATTAAATGGTTAATCAGTAATTAATGAAGGCGATTCTGTGTTATATACAGTATATACGTTGACTTCCAGCAAATGGCTGCCGGATATCTGAGAGCTCGTATATACGCCCTTCACAGGGAAAGGGTTAAGAGGGGTTTAATGACATTACGTAAGGTAAGGTTTGAAGTTACTCAGGGCCATTAATGAAAGAAACATTTTAAACATTTCATGCCTCGATGTCTAGCAGCATTTTCTATTCCTTAAATTACTATTATATTTATTATCTTAAATTAGGAATTTTCTACTAATAGTAACATAGTAATAATAAATGAAAGTAACATATGTATAAAGTATGTGCATGTTTTACTTTATTTTCATTATTATACTATATTTACAGTTTCATATATTATGACTTTTATGGTGTTTTTATAGCATCTATAGTTGTATAGCATATAGAAGAGGTATACCAGATATAAACACATTTTCAGGAGATACGTGACGCGTAAATCTCTCTAGATAATCTCTAGATAACGAAGTAATTGAGCAATATTAACACTATTTTTGTCAATCTTGATTTGATGTTTTATAATTGGAATTATAGAGTTATATATGTGATTAATAATTAAAATGCAATATAATCGAACGAAATTATAATTACATTATATAAATAATAGTAGCAAAATTTTCTGTCTTTTTACACTTTTCATAGCTCTTGTTTCTCCAAGAATTTGATGCTCTCCTTTTCTCTATTTGAAAATTCAGTAATACATGTATTATAGAATACAGAAAGCGATATCGATTCCGTGTTGAACAGTTCAGTGTCAAGAAATTGAAACAGACTTCTCATGAGACATCATACGTACATACGGGGTGTCCCTGGAAACTATATCCATAAAGTGATTCCTCGTAAAAAGTGTGAAAAAAGTATACCATAACTTTTCCTCGTATAGTGTTCTGTTTTCGATAAAATCAAACTTCAAAATTCATTTTGTACTCTTTGTGATTAATAAACCTTTATATACAACAAGAATGACGGTATAACAATTCTGAAATTGAAATAACAAAATATCCTCGATAAAATATTTTCCTTTTAATACTCTATAGATATTTATCATTAGTTTATAATCAGGAACTGTAAATGCATATTTGTAAACCGAATTTTCAAATTCTATTTTCTTAAAAACTAATCCAAACGAACACAGTTATCGTTTATTTTTCTATATCTTTTTACCATCTTTTGTAATATCCATTTTTGTGACAGCACATCACACACGCGTTGCAAATGTATATTTTACCGTCCTGTTATACATTAAAGATCATTTCGACATTTTTTTCTGCATGATTTCTTCTTCAGAAAAGTCTACGGAATCCGGTACTGTATAGCAAATCCATGCTGGATAAATAACATTTTGTAAAAATGTAAGAATAGTGCGTAGAAAATACGCTCGTTGACTTATTTTTTATCGATGACTAATTGCAAATATTCACGAGGATAAATAATTATAATTATTTATATCGATAAACTCTGGAAACTCTCGTCTTTCTTTCAATATAACACTGAGCATCCTAACATTTTTAATTTACGCGTAATCCTTCATTTTCGCCAAAAATCTCGTGTTTCTCGATAACTGAGGGTTACAGAGAAATTTTGTTTACGGATTCGTATCGAAGGAGGTGAGTTCTGTAAGAGTTACCCTATAGATATTGCAAGTCAAAAATCGCGTGGCACAGTGTTATCGAAAATTTCTTTCACATTGCGGCATAATGTAATATCCGGTTGTATTTCCGCGAGTGTACATGTCTTTCGTGAACACCCTGTATACGTAAACGTCTCAGTCTACCGAATAACCATGTTAAGTGTATCCACAGGTTTAGGAAGCATAATCCGTGGATTGTCATTTCACCTCTCGAAGTCGGATTCACGGTTACATTCGTACACGGACAACGTTCTCCAAGGCAGTATATCATTGTCTAAGATCGCGAGATGTCTTACGTGAATTCTCCTCGTTCTCGTTTCCACAAAGCCGATACTTACATGCCTCGCGAAGGGAACGTGCACGGATTGCGTTCTACACGCCACGAAACTAACTGTCGATGGCCGATTGAACCTTTCTGATTGGATTTTCTATCCTTTCTAAGCCAACAGATTCTTATTTTTCATCTGCTAATTTTTTTTCGTTTTTTTCTCATCGAATGACTCCAAAATTTTATTTCATTCAACCTACAAAGTCGTGGAAAATTTATGGTATATATTGTTTGTAATTTTTGTAATTTTCGTCAATTAATTTTTTTCTTTTCATGTTTTTCTAATTCGGTAAAATATTGTATTTTGTTTAATCCCTGAAGATTGCGTAATGTTTGTGATATATTATGTTGGGCATTTTTATGATGTAACAGTATACACTGGTTTAATAATATATATGAAAAGCAGAGGAAGTTGTGATGTATTTCTTAAGATTTTTTGTGGTTCTTTTGGAAGAAGATTTTTAAGCGTGTCGTGATTTTAAATTTACTCAATGCTAATGGATTTTTTGAAACGATATTAACCAATTTGAAAAATTATTTTAAGTTAAATATTTTTATTTTCAAAAATATATTATCAAAAAATGAAACCCATCTTAACATACTATAGCAAATTATCGGCACTAATTTTCATAAAACATCGTTGATTTAAGAATAATATACAGAAATAAACGAACGGGATAAAACAACAGTAAGGTAACTCGAAATGAAATAGGGTTTCCCATCCGCCATCTTGAAACTTTTTTCATTTCGCGGTCTCGGATCCTAACCTCATTCCATTTTCCCTTCTGTTTCCTCTCTCTTCGATTCGCGCATCGTTATAGATAAATCTGCATATGAAATTCAAATTGCTAGACGCCCTAGCGTTTTCTTTGAATTTGAAAGATGCCGCGAACGTGATCGCCTTGCAAACCATCGAAGAAATCAGTTCTGCCCGGAAAGGGATTGTAAGGCAATACCCTGCAGCGAACATCCTCTCCTGGTTATTCCACCATGCCGACTTCTTACGTTCCCTCTGCATTACGTCGCCGGCCAATTTGCACGAAATTGATCGGGATGAAATTTTTAGCAGATTGCGACCATGCAGCTTTCTTTCGTTTTGCGGTGGATGAAAGTTAATTTGGACGTAGACAAGACGGTTGAAAGTGGAATGAGAAATATAACGAGTGGTTTAGTTACTGCTACGTATTTTCAGAGGGCAATGTACCTCATACTTTTTAAACTTCATACAACGTGACATTTTATTGCAATTTTATGTTATCGTATTTTATTCTATTGTGAATTAATTTCCATAAATTTTAGAATATTCGGGACGTTCTTAAACATTCGTTGAATGTTTAAGATTTTTGGATTTTTTTAGATTCTGAGTAATTTTTTCCTTGTATTTCCTCAATATCAAGTTTTTATGCTAGTTTTTATTATAGCTTAAGGTTATTTTGTGTTATAAGAGTATTATTATGATTATTTTTGGCAATGTCTTTGTTGATATGTAGGATATGGTTGAAAGTATTGTAATATATTTATTTCTTATCGAAAAGCGAATTATAGTATGAAATAAAATTTTTTAAGAAGAACATTGATTCTGGAAGTACGTTTGATATGTGTGTGCATACATGGCTAAGACGGATATTTTTAAAAATAAAATTTTTCATGGAATTTGTTTGCAATTTAACTCGTAAAGCTCACAAAGGTGGGTATTGTATAGAAAAACAATAGGGATTGTCCCGACATTCTACGAACCATAGTTCAATTTCGTAAGTGTATACACCGAACGGATTTTCGAAACAGATTTTCTCGAAAACTAAGCTTTGAATGAAAAGAAAATTGTATTCCGCAGAGTTAATTCATTTTTACGCAAAGAATCAATTCCAATGAACTTAAACTATACTTTTTGCTATAACATAATTTTATAATTTTATTAATAACGTTTCTACTCAAAGCCAAGTATTTTCCTTTATTTTTAAATTACCAATTTTAAATATTAATTATCACTTATAAGAATAATTAACAATCTTTGACGCGATAACAATAAATTAATCGTTTATGAAAGTACCAATGTCTTATTCTAATTGTTTCAATTCTATTAATCGTGTTTTGAACAAAGATAATATTGTTCTAATTATTAATGTATTATTATTTGAATTAAAATTTTTATTAACAATACAATCGTACACTTTTCATACCAATAATTCGTATGACCTTTCATATCGCAAAATAACGGTATGAAAACGAGCAATTCTATCATCCAATCACTTGTATCCTATCATTTAAATTTTGATTCCTGGTTTATCCGTTTGCTTCTTATTTTGTAACTACGTAAATTGATTTTGCTGAAACGCCTCGTATCGGAAGCGGTTTGAATGAAAGTCAATTTTCGTATAAGCGCTTCCACGGGGTGATAATAGCTTACGTAGGAAGGAGGAGAACTCACGGAACAGAAATAACATAAAACGAAAGAAATGCTGGTCGAATAATCTCCATTGGAATTCCACTGAGCGGATGAAAGAAAGGAAGTGCTCGATGCGCAGAACAGTAATAGAGAGAAATAGAATATTTCGGAGTAAATAAACGAGGAATGGAAACGAAATAAAGAACATTGCGAGGCATGAACGAGGAGTTTCAATCGTTGTCTTTAATTTTAATATTCGTTGGGGATTACCGCGTGTGAAATTCTCAGATTTCCGCTGTTCTCTAGAATCACGTGTCTCACGTGTGAAATTCTGTTCCGTTAATCGTTTAAATTAATTCTGCATTTTTTGTTTGCGGGTTTATGCTGATTTTGTTTACGACTCACGTTGTGCAAACGCACATGGCTCTTTGCATACCATTGGTACCACTACAAAGATAATAATAATCCACAATTTATTATTCAGTTTTGTTTTCACCGATAAAAATGAAGAGGTTAGTTAAACTTCTCTTCTTGTATAAATATTTTCACTGATATTCATAATTTTTAGTTCCTTTTTTAATCTAGGAAAAAGACAGGTTTCAAAAAATTAAGAATTAAAAATTCTGTACGTAAAGTTAATCGCGAAAATAATTCCCATTATTTATTTAAGTTGCGTGTAACTATGGGTAATGAAATATAATTAACAGTAAAATTATCAATTAAATAAAAGTGTCAAGTGAGAAATTCTTTTAATTAAATTCAAGTACTAATATCGGAAATTATTGGAAGGTTTTGACAAGTAACTCTAATGATTTAAATTGCGATAACAAGAATAAATTTTATCACATAAATTACTCTCTTATGTACTCGGTTTACAAAGATTCCTATCTAACCGTCCTTCCCCCACTCTACTAGTTCACTATAATTCCCTCACTCGTTTTTGTTCGAATACATGATGGTGAATTTGAAAAAATTCTTTTAGTTTTATTAAAGCATTTAAAATAAATTTTTGTTTTGCAGAGTTAATCGATTTAACAAATGACGATTTCGATTATGCATTAAAATGAAATGAATAAATATAAAGAGGTATCGAATTCATTTTTACGCCTAATTACTTTCCATTTTTGTTTCAACAAGTTCTCGTGTGATTTGATAATTTGTATTAAAACTATAATTTATCGACAGATATAACAAGCGTAAAATTCTTATGTCTCATGTGGAATTGAAATTTCGCGTGAGTGCATTTGAATCGTGATGAGGTCATCTCGTCCAAAGTGGCAGGTTTTAATGAAATATTTGTTTTGAAATGTTCGCACTTCTAGCTTAAAGTTGTATTACCAGTGTTTTACTGTCATATTTTATGCGAAATATTAAATTCTTATCCAATGAGCACGTAGATTATGATTATTTTATTTCAATGCATCATACCGTGTCCCATAAACAGTATATTAAAAAAATGAAATTATTTATTTGTTTATGGGTAAATTTATTATTTCGTAATATTATCGTGGCATAGGAAGCATTGAAAAATTCACGAATATCGCCATTTATTCAATTTAAACGTATATTTTAATTCACTTTAGCTTCATCAGTCGTTCGTGATTTTCAAAATAATTAGTACGAATTTAAATATATGAAATTGAAATTAAAACTGTTGGCGTTTGAGATGATTATACTGTATTAATTTATGTGTCTTTCATTTCTGAACATTAATTCTAGGTCAATAAAATTATTATTTTAATCAATTGAATATACATTAAAAAAAATTGATTATTCTTATCGAAAGCGATCAATACTACTTAGCATTATTCAAAATAGCTTCGAATTCGTACGAAATATATCGTTTGCCAATTTCCTCCAGTTATACTGCCAAGTATTTCAACTTATTCAACTGATTTATTCTACAATAATATATTCTCTTATTCTCTCGAGTTGTTACTGGATATTTGTGTTAACTCCCGAGAGCCAGATGCTCTTGACAGTCGCGATGGGCTGATGCAGAGACATTTTGACCCACAAATAGTAAAACTTCCTGAGATCTAAGTTTGAAGGATGAATCATTGGATTTAAAATACGTTTCCACGTGTAAACATTATATTTAGCTGCAACTAAGTACGTACATGTATGACAAGGGAATATCTGTACGGAAGAAATTGCAATACAAATGAATCCTCGTTGAAAAGTAAGTCGAAAAGGTAGAATGTCAATTTTCGATACGGAGCTTCGTGTTGGAGAAAATCGACTGCGAAGTTTCGATGGACGTGTGCTGGGAGTCAACTTTCGTTGCTCGTCAAACACACGCGCACTCACGGAACTTCAGAGTCGATTTTCTCGAAAACGGAGCTTCGTATCAGAAACTGTCGCTCTACACTTTCGACTTACTTTTGCGCGAAGCATCTCCTCCCTTCGGTTTATATCACAATTTTCGCATTTCTCAATATAACCACTATGGAATATTATATATATATANTATATATATAAAATATAATATAATATAATACTATGCGTTGCTGAGAAGAAGTCCGTGGTTACGTTACAGAGATGAAGGAAGCTCTGTCTAACATGCACGTTCCCACTCTTTTATGACACTAACGAAACTACTATACATAGGGTCGTAGCGTTATATTAACGTTAACATAGGTGTAAGATATCTGTAAAATACTCATACTTGAATTGCAAGCGAAACATGATTATTTTCACTTATGCTTTATCAATATCGAACACATATTTAATACGTATATGAAATATAAATATAGTTAATACGTTGAGCGCGTACTTTTCATTTGAATAAAGGCGGACCGTGTGATCGGCAGTGTCAAAATTAAAAAAATAAATGTTATAAATGTTAGAATGTATTTAAAAAAAAGTTCAAAAACTAAATTTCTGTACCATTATACGATATGTTCCAATTTCATAGTCCAAACGAACAGATTGTCGCGCAACGTGTTAAATAAAATTAGAAAATGGGGTGAGTTTATGCTCTTGTATTTATTTGTGGCGTCTGTTTCACTTTGTCTCGATTGTTTCGTTCGTTTTCTTTGTTACAAGATGTTACATGACCGGGCTAAAAGGAAGGGTTCATTTCTGTCATTAAGGGAAACTTCTCAACATAATATAAAATATATAACATGTCACATTAAATTGTATTCAATTTAATATTTAACACGTTAAAGATCTGGACATGGATTATTAAATTATTAGTTCTATTTACTATTGTTATTAATAATCGATCAATGCAGGTAATAAGCAAGAAAAATGAAACAGGAGTTATTCGATTATTCTTTTCAAAAACATCGTTGTTGATCCTTTCCGGGAAAACGATGTTTTTTCGACCGATAGTAACAAAGCTGAGCGTTCGTGTATAGACGAGATTTCATTACGTCGAAAGTCGCTATAAATGTAAATGCCTTTCAGTTCGACTGTCAGCAGAAGCTGCGAAAGTTCGAACCCCACCACGTCTACGTGAGTTTACGTGCTCGCTTCGCTCGATCATTTGCAGAATTTTCACCGCAGTAAAAATAAATTTATGCTCGCAGACGGATCTAACTGCGCTTTAAAGGTGCATATAAACGAGCATAAATTTCTTATCCGTAGGATTGTCAGCTATTTTCTCTCTACACGCGATTCGATCAATTTTTAAAGCTATGAGTATACCTTGACAATATTGCTTTCAAAAAACTACCTGTATCAATTTTTCTAAATACACGTAACTTATTTTTGAAATTACATTTGAAAGTTTTTTTTCTATTTTTCGATTATTTCAGCATTTTCTGAAGTATGTCGAATAGTGTATTTTCAATTTGTCGCGCATAGAAAATAATAATTGTTTCGATTGGTTATTTAACCTATTGGCTATTTAACACTAGGTTATGGTTCTTTATATACCTATTTCTACGGTCACCAGTCATATTTATGGGTAAAGGAAATCACGTATTTTCTTTAAAAAAAAAAAAAAAGGAGTCTAATTTGGAAACAATTACAATATTAATAGACTTGGTATAAGTTAATATTGTATAATTGGACCTATACATATATTGTATAATGTGATATAATGTGTAATGTATAATGATATTGTATAATTGATACAACCCAGTATTGAAACGTATAGTTTCATATTATTTTATTTTTCATAAAATTGTTCGTTAAAATAATATAATTAATATTACCTTTCTCGAATCATAAAAGTGAATATTTATAATTATTATAAATTATATACTATTTATAATTATAATTATGAGTATATATAAAAGTGAATATTTATTATATAAGACACAATTCTTCTAAACTAAATAAATTCTAATATCACTGATGTAAGTAGGATTGGCGTTCACAATGGCGTAACAACACTTTTAAAGCAACGATACTCATTATGAAAATACAGCTCGTTAATCGACCAGCGTTTATTCTCTCTTTCTCTCTTTCTCGAACTCTGATTCTAACTCTCTCATTCTCGTATTATTCGGCATCCTTTTTATACCCATTTATACTACGCATTGCTAAACTCGCGGAAGTTCTAGAAGCGTTTCCCAGAATCGTTCGTTCTCCACTCATTATTCATTATTTAATAATAACATTCTCACGATCCACATTCGCACTCTTCCGATCAGTCGTCGATCGCAGTTGTTCGATTCTCTGCTACGCCATTTGCTCGCACATTAATGAAATAAATACTGAGGTAGGATGTTGAAAATGGGTTTTATTTTATCTTCTGCTTCCAGAAATAACGTCTATCTATTCCTTCTTTTCACCGAAGGAATATCTGCGCGAATGATTCGAGACGACGATAAACGAACAGAAAACGCAAAAACTGACTAAACTCAAGAAAATAATATTGAGACTAGTTTGAGAATTTAACTTTAACTCAGATGGACTTAACTTTGACACTGAACGATTCGCATTCGTACCATTCACAAACCATATTGGCAAGGATTTGTCAAGGCTTCTCGACTCAGGATTCATCCTGTGTTACCACGTGCCCTATTTTAATGTTCTTTGCCGAGCTTGACAACACGCTTTAATCAGTGGCTAATGGGTTGATACGATTCAGCCAATTACCGATTTTCCCTCGTGAAAATTGCGTCATCTCGTCGATTCGAGGATCACGATTCGCGAAGACCACGCAATTCAACTAACTTGCTTCTAAGAATAGTCTTCCGTATCGATATCAGTCGATTTTCGATTTAGTTTTCTAAAATAAGATTCTGCATCGGCATTGATCGATTTGCGATTTATTCTTTTCAAAATAGTGCATCTTACATAGTGTATTTAAATATAATCATATAATACAGGTAACCCTCCTATATCACGATAGATAGAGTCCTAGAAAATCCCGTGTTGCGTGAAACCGCGTTATACGAGACCCAATGACAAAAAACGGAGTGCGTTCCGAAAATTTAATCAGAATAAATATTTAATTTTTAATTTAATTTTTAAACGTGTGAAATAAAAATCATATTATCTACTGTTGCAGAAGTATAGTGTTGCGCAAAGGTTTCCGTAATTTTTTTTCCGTTTCCGTTTTCTTCAAAAGCTGTGTTACAGGTTGCAGTGTTATACGAGGGTTGCCGCAATTTATCCTATCATGTTAAAGTGAAACCGTGTTGTAAGATGCCGTGCTGTAGGAGCACTACCTGTACATATAATACCCAAGTAGTGTAGTTCTACACTATTACTAGTATGTAGTTCTACATAGAGTATAAATTTCTACATACTATGTACATTTTGTAAGGAAGTAATGTATCAGATCATAACATTTTTTAAACGAATAAATTCGATTTGAATAGAATTTTAAAATATCATTTTTATATTTTCATAATAATGTATAATTCGAATGCACAGATATGCAATAAATTATACAACAAATTATTTGTTTGTATGAATATAATGTTTAATAATGCACAAAATTTGTTTTGTATTTAAGCGCGTTGCATTGTATTTATTCAAAATCGAATTACAAATTATTTGCTTATGTGTGCGTATATATAATTCAGTATGGGAATTGTATCTAGGCATCAATTGAAAGTGACAGACGTGACATTTGCACTTTCAGCTCGCATTTCCATGAAGATAAGGTTACACTGGTGGAGGTCGAAATATTTCTTTCCTAGCAATTTTCACATTTTTTCCATATCTTGCACGCCTTTGCACAAATGTTTGAATTGGAGATGCAAATGTTTGATTTCACATGCGAAGTTTATATTTATTTCTTCGCAACGGTATTTGGTATTTTCTAGGAATTTATGGGCATGCGATGTCGTTTTTCTTCTACTACGATAGTGATCAATTTTCCTCGAATTGATACAAGCATTAAACTAGGGTAACTCAAAAAGATTATTAAATATTCGCGATTTTTATAATTATATAATTCATAATTTTGATCATATCGCTATATTATTAATATTATATAACGCAATTATTATATTATATATAAGTAATATAATAATGTAATTGTTAAACAATTTTTATTATTGATACTGAAATACATACATTTATAGATTTATAATAATTTTTGGTGATTTATATTTTAAATGATTTCTTGTGGTTTCTAGTAATTTTCAGTTATTCCTAGGTATTGCTAGCGATTTCTAATAACTTTTAACGATTTTAACGCAGCTAAATTACTGATAAACCGATAACGAAGTATTCCATATCAACTTGATTTATGACTGTCCCACACTGTAGTTCACAGAACTTCTTTTTAAAATAAAAAATAATTTATTTCTCAGCACAAATATATTTCAATATATTTCGTGATATACCGATGGTAATTCGTCAAAAGGAGATGGAGTTAAAGTTCATTGTTACAGCGTCCGAAGTTTCAAAGATCCTTCGAAGTTCTTCAAGCTGAAGTTTTTGAAGTTCAGTAAAAGATTCTTGAAATCCAATATAAAAGCCAGATAAAAATTTTCTTATTCGATGGAAAATCTTTTTTCTTTATTATCGCACTCTCATATGTCGCATCTTTTTTCCAAGTTTGTCTCCTTTTAAATTTACTGTATTAAAAATTGGAAAATGTATTTAATTATTANAACAAGCGTATATATATCCTTTTTTTCTTAAATAACACAATAAGTTATTTTCTCCAAAAAATTATTTCTCAAACCATAATTTTGACATCCTACTTCTTAGTACTTTGTTATAAATCTCATTTAACATGATTTGCTTATTATTCGAAGCACGAATCAAATTTCAACGTCCTGAATTTCAATGATCTCGAAATGTATTGTTCAAGTTTACAAATTGAACAATTTCTTACCATTTTTGAAACACGAAATTTTTCCGAAACCTGCAAACCAGGTTAACACGAGTCTCGTCTGTATGTAGGTCAAAAATGTCAATTTTCTACTTAATTTAGTATCTAAATCCAATTCCTGAAGTATCGACATATACTTCTGGAACTTTCTATACGATTTCAACTTTCCACCTCTCTGTTTGCTCATTTTGCGTTTGCAACGATCGAAAGATGAACGATATTACTGTTATCGAAGAGGAAGCTCACAAATGTTCTCGTTGTGAGAACATTATGCAAAATATGATTCAGTATAGTTGCATTCTGCTTTGTCGACGCGATATATTCTTATGGAGACTTGCATAAGCCGATATATCGTATAGTTAAGTTTTAATGAACCCTTAGCGCTACATCCTCGCCTGGTTGTCAAGAATGACCATTAAAGCCACGAATTGTTATGGAACTATCGATAAGCATCTATGTTATGTAAAGGTGGCATAGGCGTACAGTGATGCTCGCAAGTGGTGGCACTCGCTGGATCATGGCAGACGTCTGCAAGATGTTACGAAACTTCCGATCTAGGTGAAAATTTTCATCTGCCAATATTTCATGGATTACTTGGCAATAAACTGAAACGTCGAAGGTATTTGTCGGAGAATTTGGATTTCAGATCTCGAGGAGATAAATTGTTGAAATCGTGTCTTCTTAAACGGATGAAAAAGATATCGGTATGCAGAAATTAAATAATTCGAGTCGAGACACAAGATGTTGCAAAAATTTCGTTTTACCTGAAACTTCTCATATTCAAATGTATGATATATTGATAACGTCAACAGATGTTTATAAGAAAATTTCGATTTCAGATTTCGAGGATACAAATTGTTGAAATTTTCTTTTTAAAACGGACGAAAAAAATATTGATATGAGTGAAAGTAGATGTTATAAAATTTTTACATTAAATGAAACTTTTCATGTTCAAATGTTTCATGGATTACTTGGTAATGTACATATGTAAGTAATTATGTGATTTGTAGGTTTGTAATTTCGAACAGCAAAATCATAGATTGTATTTTTCAGAACCAAATTATAAATTTCAGCCAATTTTTTCTTTTCCTTTTACCTGTAAATATATTCTTTTTTTTTGTTTTTTAAACAAGCTGTTCATTAGTGTATATAAAAATACATGTCACAGTTATAGCCAAGTGATTCTAAATTCTTAGTTTTTTTAAATATGAGATTTGTCTAGCTGTTTTCCTTCTTGACACTCGCAAACAGATAAGAACGACTTCAAATAGGCGACATCGATTCCATCCTGTTCTTGCAAGACGGTAATCCATAGGTTATTGATGATGTGAAATATCAAGTATAGTTATTCAATGATTTTTATGTCA
>NIJG01000205.1:31498-42395 GCA_002201625.1 Euglossa dilemma
CCCGCCGCACGGATATTCCTGCCCCATTCCGATATTGCATTGTCCACGAAAGTTTTACGAATTTTTAGATAAAATTCACCCGGTCGCATTTCTGGCCCGCGCGCCGCCGACCAAGTTCCAACGGGGAAACTGGAGCGCCGAGAATACTCCGTTTAAATTACGATGGGAAATTTAGTCGTGTTCCTTCGAACTGACGGAAAATCGATCTCGAGATCTTTCTACGAGCTGCACTGCATTTGGTCGCTCGGTTGACGCTTGCAATATTAACCGATGCTTTCGTTTTAGACTCGATATATCAGACGGCATTCCTGTTGGTATTGGTGATGCTTTGTTTGCGGTTTACTTGGAAATTTGGGCTAGCAAGTGTCTGGGTACCTCCATGTTGGTATATTTCCTTTGTTTCTTTTTTTACTTTTTATTTCTTTTCCTTTTGTTTCCTAATTTCGTTTGTCGATGGTATATGCAATTTTATTAGTTAGGTTCATGTGTCGCCATCTATCAGGATTAAGGTATCGATGAAATTTGGTAACAAGATGGCTGCATAATCGATGTGAAAATCACTAGCCTTATTTTTAATAGGTCGTAACATTTTGAAAAATCAAGTATAATGATTTAGGTTTATTATGAAATTTTTTAATCGATAATGTAATTTCTTATTTGACATAATTGGAATAATTTTTCATTTCGTACTAATATAATATGTGGTAATAAACATTCGTTAATCCTTTGTTACTTATGTATATTCGTTTTATTTTCTTCCTTTTAAAATTAATGAAAATTTATTAATAATATGATCAAAGAATCATCCAACGCAATTACATAATTCCTTTCTTCATATTTTCATAATATTTTTATTGGAAACATGTGTCCTATAGATTCATAGGTTCTGTCATGCTGTGCCTTCTCCGGTATTCGTAGAATGTGATGCTATTGAGCATTCCATAGATTTATTATAGGTACAGCGTACAAATCAAATCCCGCTGGGACGACCGCTTACTATGTCTGTATTTATGTTACGTTATTGATTTTACAAGTGTGTTAGTCACTGAACCGTTTATTTAATAAAATATCTTATTACGATATTTTATTATTAAATAAATAAGCAATTATACAATTACAGATTAAAAATAGTCGTGTTTAAATATATTCGCGTACATATGAAATTTATATTTTGAAAGCTGCTTTCATAATTTATAAAAATCTGTTGTGTTACAATTCGTATTTAAAATTACGAATTAAGAACCTAATTCTACGTGAAAAAATGAGTCAAAAGCATCGAATAAAATTTTTTCACACAAGACTTCGTTTTCGAGGAAATTGACTTTAAATATTTAATAGTGCACGTGCAATTATCTTTTAATTTAATTTGTCTGTATTTATAAATATTCTCAATCGAATTAATTGCTTTGCATAAATCCGACTACTAAATTTTCTTTTATAAACAACCGTTATCAATTTATCGATTTATTTACATTAATGACAAACCCATCAAACATTTAAATATAATTTCTTCAAGAACGAAGCTTCCAATTACAAAATTTTATTTCATGTTTTCGTTTTGTTTCTTCATTTCGCGCAGATTCACTTTCGACGCGATTACATCACAAATTACAAATTACACTGTTTATAAAACATATTGCAATCGTGTTCCAAAAAGTAAGAAGAATCCATAAATAACATCCTTGTTATTACGAATAACTCGACATCGCGTTCAGGTTGTTGTGATGAGAACCTTGTCACTTTGAACCCCAGTTTATTAATCCGAGCAACTCGACGAAAACAATAACAAAGTCGGTATTAAGAGAGCAACGACGAAGTTCGTGGCGCGATTCAGAGCGTGGCAGCCAAGGAACTGAGCACGGTGGAAAATCGGTGCGTTTATATAGAGCTTAAAATAGAGGAACGAAAGTAAGAACGGATAAAGATAGAACCGAGAAAAGTACGGGGAATGGAAAATTCGAGAAAAACATCTCGGCCGGCACGTGCGCGTTTCAAGGTTACTCGAGAACGAGGAAAACATTTTTAAAACCGGCAGAGATAAAGGAACGAAGATTGAAAATATTTAGAGAAAGTCGGCGAGTGAAAGTTGGCGAGAAAGGAAAATAAACGCTCGCAAGTTACGCGGCCGCGTCGACAGATGGCGCGACTGTGTTACGCGTTCAGGAACGAAGAAACGGTGCGCGAAGAAATTTATAGGGATCCTGTACGATACGTTTGATGCGATTCCGAGGAGCGTAGAATGCGAGAGGCGATATGTGGTCCGTTATATAAGTTACGATGATTTATACGCGAGCGGAAGAAAAATCCGGAAAGGACCTCGCCATTTTCGTTTCCCGCCAGCTGTCCTCCAGCTGTCTCTCGTCGCTTATATTCCCCAAACGTTCCGGTGAGCTCGCCTCCTAAAGGAATTTCACGGTAAGAAACGATTTTTCTTCGTCTCACGGCCGGCCAATCGAATAAAGGATCACAATAACGCGACGTAGTTCATTCATGAAATTATTTTCCGCCTCAGAGCACTTTAATCAATTCTCTTTTTTTCTCGATGAACAACTCGAGTAACTGCGTGCAGTCGAAAGCGGAGGTAAATTTACTCAAGTCGGAGAGTGACACGATATTTTTATAGAAAGTACATCTGAATAAAACGAACGAAGGGATCGAATTGTTTGTATTCCATAGGCGTGCCGATTTAGAGGATCGTTGAAAATTTTCAGCAACCGGTTCTTCGATAAAGTACGAAAGAATCGAAGTACAGCGAACGATAATACATCGATAACCCTATGGTACGCTTTTATGCAGAGAATGGAATTATCGAACGACGCGAAGTGGTATGTGTAGTGGTATCAGGGGTTGAAAGGCTATTATGAGTGAATACCGCTATCCACAAGTCACTGGACATTTAGTTCATTTAGAATAATGGTGAATTAATGTTACAGCTACGAGATGACGTCGATATTTCTTAATGTACCAGATTACGCTATGCTTTTTCAATTTTCTTAGGCGAACGTGTTAAGAAATATTTTGTTCGACTTCGGTAGATATTTAGTGAGTTATAGGCGGTGCTTACTCAAAACGTACTCAAGTTTGAGTTTCCATGTTATCCGTGTAATTCAATTTTTATAGGATTTGTTATGATTTATGTGTTTTACCATGTTTCTTCATGTTGTGCTATATAGTATATTCAGTATGCAAATTTTGTTATGCAAATTTATTCACATAAGTATTGTAATCTAATAGTCTTAATATGATATTTCATTTTACGGATTATTCTTGTACTTCATGCATATTTAATACTCAAAATCCATGTGTATATATATAGTATTCCATAGAATCTTTCACTTGATAATTACACATAATTACACATAAAATAAAACATAATAAATCAGATTAAAAATACATAAATCAAAATTTTGTGTATTTAAATTAATAATTGTAAGAAAAATAGTATAGTATCCGCACATTTTCCATCGTGTATACGTAATTTTACGAAGGTGCAAAGCCCCGGTGAATTGAAAAAATTCTGGGAACTGCATCAAACCCTTAACATGATCAAATATGGTTATGGCTTACGGAAACGTCCGAAAGCGTGTGTGTGATGGGAAAGAAATATAAAAAAGGTTAAAATCGGTCGAAGAACCGATTGTTTGAACCGAAGGAAGTTGAAGATTAATATGTCACAAAGAGTAAGTCGTAGAGAGTGCATTATAAAGAGTTATAGACAGTGAGTTGTCATTGAGTTGCGGACTGAGTTGTGGAAATAGGTTCATATCGAGAGATAATTCGTATTATAATTTATAATTTATTCGTTCTTATAATTTATTAATAAATTTCTGCCACCTATTAATCCCTCTACAATATTAAATATAAATCTTTCAGGGAAATTTGAATTTTCAAATGTTTATCAAAACATTGTCTCTTCAGCAGATAAAATCAAGCCAATTTCTCTTGCAAATCTTCTTTCTCGAGAACAGATGTTTTTGAAAAGCAGTGTAACAATTTCCTATCGTAACAATCAAAGGAAACATTGATTCGTGTCTCCAGATACATACGCATGAAAAACACCGATTCTATAGGGACAACACGTGCAAAGTTATCTTATTCGTGCTTGAATGTACGTGCAATAGTTTATTATATTTCTAGATAAAAATATGGCACACGTGAGTTATACAGTTTTCAACGATATATTCGCAATTTTCCAATTTCGAAGAATGATGTACAAATTGAACAATATATCCTTGCAAAATGGTTTATGACTGTAGAAGCATTTATAGTCGTGAGATAGTATACTAATGCAATAAATATTCGCCAAATTGGTTTCTGCAAGTAATTTATCAAAGCGAATCATAAAATTGAAATAACGTGATTATAATCGACGTAATTATAGATAAATTATTACCCCTATTTAGAAAGGAAAATATAACTGTGATAAGTTATTAATCTTAATTATAATAGTCATTAAATTATACCAAAGTGGCATTTTAATTAATTATCGTACTCAAATGGTTTATTGTTTTTATAAATAATTCACATTAGTTATTCCTAAATATTATCTATGATGTTTAAACTTTTTAACTGTTTTATTACATATTAATGCTGATTATTACTTTGTAAAATAAAACCATGAAAATCAATTATCAGTGATTCAAGAAAATAAAAGATTTCTTGGGTATATTTCGATTAATATTAATAAATAATGCAAAGTACGGTATTTCAAAATTTATTTATCAATTCTTGTTTTCGTGTTCATCTCGATCCTTCGTAGTTTAAAATCTCGGTAAAATTATAAATTGCTTATGATATTTGATTTAATTTCAATCCTCTTGAAAAACCTATTACAATTTATCTCTTATTGAAGAATATTCTATTTGTTATCCTTCCTTTGAGATGTCTAATTAAAAGCAACATATTAAACTTTGTAGAAGGTTCATATTCCTTTTTGAAAAACTAACAGTCATAAGTGCCAAAATAATTGAAAATATTACTATCAAATGTACCAAAATATTTAGATTTCGATTATTGTTCAAAATCTTTAAATCGAATTATTGGATAAAGTGTATAAAATAAAGTGATACAAAAATCTGGTAATTTTATATACTCGATATTATACTACTCAACAGTAACAGTACTGTACATTGAATTTTATCTACGCAGCTCACCTGTGAAACGACAGCTGGCTGAAGTTTACTTTGTCCAGCTTGAGTCAGTACTGTCATTGCGATGTCATCGATTACTTGACAGTCGACGACCACTGTCGGCTAAGTCGGTAATCGAGAGAAATACTCTGATCCATCTAAGTCGACCTTCGATGCTCTTGAAACCCATACTTTTAGGTTCTTAGCAACACAGTCTGACATAGTAGTATATTAGATTTCAGGTCTGAGCAGTAAAAGTAAGAACCACTTTATTCCGTGTGGAATATATCCTTGGATTATTCCGCAGTAACTTGCGTCTTTACACGCAAGTGTCTTCAGAGCAACTAATCCTGAGAAAATAGTCTTTTCTCAAGTCTTTGGGGATTATCTTGTTCTAACTGTGCCTCCTTTGTCCGATGATCCGTCGATAACCTATCGTTCGGTATGGCTTCTTGATCCCTCGTAGCTGACAATATTCACTCGACTGGTATCCTGTTAGACGATGGAATAAGTCTCTTTATCCTATATGAAATAATTAATACTGATTCTACGGCTATGTTGATGCTTTATCGTTTAATCTCCATGTGTCTCGTCTACTCTCTTTGTCACATCAATATAATCCTGTTTATATTAGGTCGTCCCATAAGTTCGTTCGCGATGATATTTACATTCCTCGTCACAATTTATAAACTATATCGATGATTAACGTTTTTGTCAACGAAATAGGAAGAAGTCGTAGAACAAAAGGGCGACTAAATTTGTTCTTAATATTTAAAGGTTTATTCGACGTATAATTTCAAATGGTAAAAGTAAAAACTGGAACGAATTTATGGGACGACCTAATAGATGCGATAATTCCAGCCATTAACACAGATTCTATTTTTATTGTTACCACTAGGCCTACGATGGTCTAAATTACTGTTTTCCAAACTTTTATTTATTTATTTAATAATTTTATTAAAAATTCCGCGTTCTACGTTACCGTCTTAATAATTCATCTTTGCGATTTTTCTACCGAAGTACGTATAGTTATTTTCTCAATATCTCGTTATTCTATTTTTTAAAGTTCTACTTTTCCATTCACCATTCGTTTGACCATGGTAGGTTTAGCGTTACGGAACTTGGACCTGTTATACCGTGGCCAGTTTACCAGACTCCTAAAGTGTTGTTAACGTGTATATATATCTATAGGTAGAATTTAAGGAATGATACAGGTCTTAAATAATAGTTGAGAAATTAATGGATACTCGAGAGAAAGAATTTACGTTTCGAACCTTCTCCATGTCCTAATTACGTTCTGTCAAATTTCCTGACATTACACTGGCACCACTCCAACTATTACTTTCCCAGAAGCACCTACACTGTTACTGGCGCCTATAGTTAGAATTTAGTCTGTATTAATTTTGTTTCTTGCTAATACAATGCATTAGATACGCGTATCTAAGCCATATAATCTTCTTATATCGCGATAGATGCTTTCATTCAAGCAAAACTCAGTGAGGTGATCGTCAAAAGCAATTACAGGTCTTAAACTGGCAATAAAAATAAAAACCCGTGCAGTCATAGACTTTGACCAACTTACTAACCCTGTGTTAACACCTAGGAAGCTTAAAGACGGGATCCAAGAGAAACGTCGAACGATCGTAACGTTCAGGGTTTTCTTGTACGAGACAGAAAATGCTCAATGGTACATATAGCATCCCTTTCTTGTTGTTACTTGATAAATTAATAAGTAAACGTATTCTAGCTGGAGTTCACTTGAAAGCAGTCCATCACTCCTCTCGAATTCCACGTCGATCAGCCAGCAGTTCCTTTCAGAAGTAAATACAACCGCATCAAAGGTGAAGTTAGGCAAAGTGAACAGAGTACTCCTCTTAGCCCAGCGACTTCTCCCTAATCATCCTTGCAACTCTTGGACAGTAAAGTGGCAGGAAAACTGGCTCGCCTCTGGCTTGTAATACAGTGGAAAGAATTTCGGGAATGGATCGGGGAAAACGAGTGCGTTGGGAACCATTCTGTTCGGTAATTTCGGTCATTCCTTTCATCGCGGAACTTCATCCCGTAAGCACGCTTCTCCCCGTACATTTTCGACCCTCTTACACCATGGATCGCATTTACCGTGCGTCAATCACAAGGTTCTTCCATTTAGTTCTCTTACTAGGCAAGGAGAAAGCGGAGGAAAGGCAGGGTCGCTGGCAATCACTTCTTCCTGCAAACAAGAAAGCTGATAGCGATATATATCGATTAGCAGTTTAAGAAGGGAAACAGTATATATTCCTGGCTCTCGGTTGTATCTCCCACTCGGTAGCTTTTCGCGCAAATATGTTCTGTTACAGGAGATGATAATGTGTTAAGTATCGTTCTTGTTTGCCAGGTACGGTTATCCTTGACAGGTATGTACAGGGTGTTCTATGAATAATTTAATTCGTGGCTGGAGTATTTATAGGTACTCGATCTGCGTGAGACTTTGAGCTACGTGGACTTACAAAGAGAATGCAACTCCTTGGAATCATGGATTTAGATGAAACATTACAGATTTGTAGATTTAGTCATCCATTTGAAGAAAACGTATCATTATAAGGATAATTACTGGATATTTTTTCAGATTTATAATTATATATATAATATATAATATTATATCATATTTTAGAGTATTATATCGATTTTATCGGTTTTATATCGAGTATTGTATTTGAGCTATTTATTAGGGTAACTACTCGATAGTTTTTGAGATGTTATATCTCATATACATAATATATTAGGTCGTCCCATAAATTCGTTCCGGTTTTTACTTTTACCATTTAAAATTATACGTCGAATAAACCTTTAAATATTAAGAAAAAATTTACTCGCTCTTTTGTTCTACGANAACTTAGGGGACGACCTAATATATATTATTAGTATAGTGTATTAGTATATTATATATAGTATATATTATGGTATTAATATTATTAGTATTTTTATATTTATATTTATGATTAATCATTAATTTTAATTGAATTAAATTTCATTTAATTTGAATTTATTTCTAATATTATATTTTCTTCAACTAAATGACTAAATCTACAAATCTGTCAAGTTTCAACTAAATCCATAGTCCGAAGGACTCGTACTCTCTTTGGTAGTTGCATTGATTACTATTGTCATCCTCTGTAACTTTCAGGTTTCGGTTATTGCTTTCACTTTGTACGTATTCTTGATTACGTTGCGTTCGTGTTTGTGTCAGCGTGACGCATTGGTCTGGACTGGACTGCAGATGTAAATCAGATTGCTTCAGGATCGGATGATTAAAATGGCGCGTGTTGTTACGCTACTGAATCGGTTTTTCTTATCCGAAAAATCAAATCTTGAAAAATCGTTCGTTTCACTCGAGTGATATTCTTTTGGCATGCGTGAATTTCGAAAAATTTAATTTTGCAATATTTCCCGAGTGGCTTGTTTCTCCGGAATTTCGAGTTTTCGAAGCAGGAAGTAATCACGGTGAGCTAAATCAACCGAATATGATGGAGGGATAAGCACTGTTGTTTGTTTTTTCGGCCAAAATCCATGTGTGACCTAGATAGGATGAACAGGGATAGTATCTCGTGAAAGAAATTTGATATACCGAAATACTAACATTTAACCGTTGAAACTTCGATATTATATACGCATACATGTCGGATATTCGCGAAATACTCGTGTCAGTATGTGTGCTTGAATAACAATTTTGAAACAACTAATTGTATTTCTCATCTGAAATACCGTGTATGTGGTACTGTTTAAAAGACAGGAGAGGACTGTCAAAGATTTATTTTACATTGATAAATTGTTCATTCGATATCGTTGAATCTTTACTCCAAAACATTAATTTTTTTAATTATTAAAATTCGAAAAATCTTAATAGAAATTGATCTATAGACCACCTTGTACCTGTAGTATCCGGCGAAATTTAAATGCAACTCTGCCTAAAGTGCATCATGCTATTGAATAATGTAAAATTTGTTAATACCCTAGAAATGCATTATAGAGCTATTTCAAGATATTAGCTGATGCTTCAATCAAGAATTTAACAGGAACCAAGCACCTAAAAAGGACGGTCCTCAAATCTGTACACAGAGTGAATAATCAAACACATTGTATCCCTGAAGGATCTCTAATGGATGATACTTGCTTGCATGCCCTACTAACATACATCACATTTGCTAAATGACCTAATATAGGTCAGCCTTATGCCTATAAAACAATAAGAAAGTAACAAAATTCGCAGGATTTTATGTAGTCGTGCAATATTATTCATTGAATAATAAAATGGCATACAAATATAATTACAAATTGCTCGTAACTTTAACTAAATTAAAAGAAATCCTTAAATATTATTACTCACAATTCTCGAAGACGAGTGATATTTTATTTCATTTTTCAAAAATTTTTCGATTCAAGAAATCGACTATTTTCAATTTGAAATAATAAAGTTCCTTGGACTCAAAATATTTAAATAAAAATCGACTATTTTCAATTTTGAATAACAAACTATCTTCAGACTCGTCTCTATTTTAGTAATAACAAAAACCAACTACTCTCAGATTTAAATAGCAAATATTCTTCTCATTTTTCTATCAACGGAAATTAACTGATCTCGAAATCGAATCTTCGCCACTTGAAAATTGCGAGACCTTATTTCCTTTGCGACAAAGATCCTTGAAAACGAAAGCGCAGATATAAATTCATTAGAACGTTAACACCGCTGTTGCCACAGTACGCTATCGTACATAACAATAAAAAGACAAAGCATGTGTCTGGAATAACACGGAAAGTTCTCACATGCTAGATGGACAATTTTCCAACTTGTTACCACAGAATTGCAAGTGTAAAAGAAGAAAGGCAATCAGGTCTGCCCTGCTGGGGTTCGAAGCCATGAGAGATAGTGATTCTCCGTCACGGAAGAGGGCGTAAGCTACCGCCGCCATCGAACATACTTTCGCCTTTCATTCTCTCCGTTATTTTTCTTCCACCAGCCTATACCTTCCTCTGTCGAAGGTGCATCGGATACCTTTCGTACCCTACATTCGTTTCCTTCCCTTCTACATTTACGAAAGATTACATATTGATGAAACCAGGCTTCCAACTTTTCGCGGCTTCGATTTATTTAAAATGGCGGAAACAGGAACGGCGATATGTCGCTCTCAGCGAGGAATTTTATAAGATAATACGAATTACCATAGCACGGTATATTCTCTACTTGTAACGTATGAATTGCAGAGTATCAATCGTAGCGCAGTTTTGGATTTGCATTCATTTTAATAAAGAATGCGGCGAATATTGCTTCCAATTACGGCAGGTATTAATTGAAGGCGTTAAGTGGAAGAGATTGAAATGGTGTATCGAATATTTTTTTATCCTTTGTTCAATAGGAACGCGGAATAGGATATAGATTCGCTGAAAGTACGAATGTGTCATATGTCGTTTTTGATCCTAGTTAAATTTTGAGGTTAGGTGAGATTAGGTGCTGCTCTGTTAACTGAAGAATGGAATATACAGTGTTAATATTCTAAATTGAAATTTTTATTCTAAGTATAACGTATTATACTTCTTAGGTATTCAAATATCTATTCTACAAATATATAGTATATTATAGATATATCTTTATTATTTTCCTTTTCCCCTGACACTAATTAATGAGATTAATCGAGATCTCGCTTTAATGATTATTCGTTGATAGTATATTTCAAATTTCATTTGTTTTCTAGGTGATAATGATCTTTATAGCATTTCCATATATTTATTTTTTT
>NIJG01000205.1:46247-58285 GCA_002201625.1 Euglossa dilemma
GAAATTTTCTGAATTTTTGAACTGTGTAATTTCCCATGTAGGTTGTGGCAGAATCGAGAAAGATCATATTACGATTGGATTACGTGCAAATGCAAAGTTTGCACCACTTTTCATTCACGAATTTGGAGAACCACGGTCGTTGAAAAATTATAATTATTTTCTAGGTAATTTAATATACATACATGTAAGAATAATAACATGTCGTTATGTGGCTACTGATTAAGCAGTTTTCTTGCACGTTTAATTATTAATTATTAAAGGTAGTTAAGGTTGGTTTACATGGACGCGACGACCGAATGGACGCAAGTTGGCGTATTGGGGTGGTTGCCGAGCGACAAGAATAGGAGAGTGAGAACAGATTGATGAGGGATTGATTTGAAAGCACGAAGAGTAAATATAGTTAAACAAATTGGCCTTGTAACAAGTTTATGATTTTTTCACTCTGCTTCAATGAAAGCCATTGCACGTATTTCTGCGTATTCGTAAGTGTAACGAATAATTAATATACACTGTGCAGACTGTATTTAATATAAATAAACATAAATCATGGAATTATTCACTCCGGCTTCACTAATGATACTTCGATTAAAATATATTAATACTGCTTGTTATGATTAATGATGTTTATCTAAATAATACACCGATATTCACGTGAACTGCATAGCACCATGGTATTTAAATACAATAAATCCTATAACAAGAATTGAATATTTTATTACTTCGTGATTAATTTTTCATTAATAGCTTTAATTAAAAATAAAAAGAATAATATATCTTTTTATATCCTTATATATCTTTTTAATTAAAAATAAAAAGATACATATTATTCCAAAAGTTAGATAAAAATTGTTATTTAAAATTTAAATCGATTTACTATATCGAATATTCGAATTTTTTTGATCGAGTTTAGGAGTATGCCTCGTATAATTTCGACAAATTTTTTAGATTTTAGGCTACCACGTTGGTAGAGATATAGGAGGCTTATATTTTTGCCCTATCATTTATTCCCAATAGCAGATTGTCTCAAGTGTATCTTCGAGAAGATGAGAAATGGTTTCGATGAGATGAAAAATGGTTTGGTTTACAGAAAAATAAATTTTCGTTGAAAAAGAACGTAGGATAAAAACTTTTGTTTACTCTACTTACCTCTCCAGCATTTTATCATGTATGGTTTCCCCCACGCCAAAAACATCACGAGGAGCTTCCTTATCGTCACAGAGTTTCGAGATAAATTTTAAAATATTAAGCTTTCATACAAGGAGAAATTTTATTTCATTTCACTATCGTGATATTGATAATCGGTAAATAAAAAGGGAAAAAAATATTACTCTACAAGTAAATTTACATTTTAGATTTCATTCTCAAAAAAAGATTAATTATTTAACTACGTGTACAGTTTAATGATTCAAAACGATTTAAAAATAGTTTAGTACAGAAACTCTTTGAGGAAGATTCTTAAGATGTTTTTGTTTGTTAAATAGTTCTAACAGCGAATATTTTAAAAACATGTTATAAACTCTGTGAATTTTAAGTAGCGTTGTTAATTAATTATCCGTTTCAAAGTACACGAAGAAAGTTTAAGGTTATATTTATTAATCATAGAGTACAAAAATATATGTAATCCTAGAGACTGTTTATTTATTATCACTAAATCAGATTTGTAATTGTATTAACAATAATTTTTTTGGTTCTTCCAAACTCAAAACTTTCTAAGTCTTGAAACAAACTATATAGAATGTTAACAAAAAATAAAATGGTAATAACAATTTTAAGCTGATACTACTACTAATAAATTAATTCTGCTGTATATTTGATGAATATAACCTTTTATAAATTTAAGTAACCATAAGTATTAGTAGTTAATTTTTTATTGAAAAAATTGATTTTAAAAGCCACGTTTATTAAACATTTTTTGCTTCCTTCAATGAGCACTATAAGCTCAAAGTACTTATATTATTACTGCAAGCCCTTTTTTTTGTTCCACTCTATGTACAACCTAGACCACTTTGTGGTCTATGGTCACATTCTAAACCTGCCTTTATTCATTAACAGGACGTACTACTTAAACCACTTTCATCAAAAAATTCTGTGTAAACAAATCTCTTCAAAATCACGTTCATTTTTGTATAATCTCTGCAACGACTGCAGTCGCTAATTATTATTCTTAAAAGACCACTCTTAACGTTTTTATAATGCGAATATCGAATTAAATTAACGAGAATACTAGATCTCCAACCTAATACTTTCATTTTAGCCAATCTCGATAGCAGTAACTTGTCATAATCGACAGGAAACACAGGGAAGAACGGTTTGAAAGGATGGGAAAATTTGTAAGAAAACATAAAGTGCGGAAGGTGAATGAACGAAAGAGTTATCGACGCGAAGGTTAAACGTGAACAGATATATCGATCAGTCGATTCGATGGAAATTTACGATGCATGGAACAACAAGCGTAGGAAACGTGGCGACATAAGCTAACAAGAGAAAAGTAAGTTTTCGATTGTTTGGCCTAGCGTTATATCGGGAACAACTTTCGTCTCTTTGTGAGAACGTGTTTGCATTCGTTGATAGGCGGAACAAAAGAAATGCTTTTTTAACTTCCCTTTGCTGTTTCGTCCGGAACAACGCGGCTGTGCGACGAGATGCTTGTTTCTAGAATCCCCTCTGGTTGTTCTTCCTTCTAACAAGCGGCCCTTCAACGAAACGGCGCGCTTGAGTGTTTATCGAAATCAGTCGATTGATCGGTGAATTACAAGTAACATTTACGATCAGCCATGTGAACGACTTTACGATGCTGTGTCGAAAATTTATCCAAACTTTCGGTTCTCGCCCTCTGTTACTGTTTGCTCGTCAGTGAGATTGATCACAGTTTTATAATTTACCCTGAAATTTAGAAAGCAGAATTTATGGATTTAAGTGGAAAACTTGGTGTCTGTGTAATATTATGTTAATACGTTGATATTAATGATAATTAGTAATTATTGATAGCTGTAATAATGCGAATACTATTAGTAACGATAATTAAATAGCATTTATAATAGCTTTAGTATTATTAATTACAGTTATTAAATAGTATTAATAATAGTAGTAGTACTATTAATAAAAGTTATTAAATAGCGTTCATGATAATGTTAATTCTGTCTACAATAGTATTAATACAGTTAATATTAATATTAATTACATCATAAACTACCAATAATAATATTAACAGCATTTTAATAATAGTATTAGTAAAATAGTATTGCGATAAGCGAATAAAATAAAAGTTTCAAAATACAGACAGGTTTTTAAAATACAGATATGTGATTTCCCACACAGTCGATGTTATATGTAAATGGTTAATTCTTCCCATGAAAGATGCATTTCATATTTGCAATATTCCTTGCTTCGTATTCCTTACTATTTATTTCATCGAGCAATTTCTAATAAATTTCATTAATCTGTTTCATATGTAAAAATACGATATTGCTACCACTGCTTGCGACATTTCAAACCATTATCTCTCACGTTTCTCCTCTCGTATTTTGCTACCTCGATAATCTCATTGCATCAGAACGTCCTCTACATATTGTTAAATTCATGAACGTTTCGCAGTACGTTTGTGTTGAAATAATCTTCTATGACCAAATTCACCCCTATCAGAGGACAATTAATTTATCCTTTATTGTTTATATTAAATATACATAAATACATCTAACGTTATGGTACTGGAAAAAATAATTGATAATTATAAAATATATTATAATACATAACGTTAATTGAAAAATGAAGAATATAATATAAAAATATTTGAAAAAGAATTGTAGAGTGATAGGGTATGTAAGAAATATTTTTTTCTTTCTTTTTCTAATAATTATTTGATTAAACTAGGAAACTGGACACCAAACACTTTGCCGTTAATTAAATATAATAATTAATATAGTAGTTGTTTGTAATACATACAAATTAACTGACGCTTTCGATACTTTCTGCTGGTAGAGCATATTTATAAGGAAGAGCTTGGAAGGGCAATAATTAAGGTGTGTATATCTTCCTGTACTGCTAGAATTAAAGCACTGGTCAAGAAATTTACCATCGATGTTCCGAGTTCCTATTTTCTTTGAACTGCGAGCGAAAAGGATGTACGTGAGCAATAAAATCGACAGGCCAGTAACTCCGTGCACCGTGTTTGCAAGGACGAAACAGAGAACCACCTTTATGAAAAATCTGAGAAGAGAGTATTATTAATGTTAATTTGAAAACCAATAATTGCTACTACGTTTGTGGCTTTACAAATTTGTCGCCGCTGTGCGCTGTGCAAAAAGAGAAAGGAAATTTTTTTCCTTTTTGCGCAAATTACCTTCTCTGGCTTTAACTATGTTCCGTGCCTCCTGGATATCATAAAATTCTGCGCACAGAAAGATATTAGTTTCGGTAGCAAATAAACTGAGTTTATATTTGAATGTTACCCCGTGCAGTTTCATTTTAGTTCCAGCAATTTTTGCAAATATCTCGAAAACTAAGGCCGAGTGGCAATTAAATGTTGAAATAAAAGTTATTCAGAATTTCGTTCTCTGTAACGTACTTCAAAATCATCAGAATTGATCGACGCATTCTACAATTTTCCATATTCCGCGTTTTCCCAAATAGAAATTACTTCTTCGAGTTCCTATCATCTAGATTTCTTTCATGGTGTTAAAATTAAAATACATTTAAAATATGATTGAAATATGATAAAAATTAGAAATTTTTTTTTTTTTTAAACCGGAAATAGTAAGTTAATTTACTACAAAATCACGGAACTAATCTTTTGTATAAAATACATGTATTATCTCTTTCAGGAGTTCATCGTAAACATCCTATATATCGTTGAATTATTTTCTAATTTTATTGATATAATTTTGTAATATTCATTTTACTATAACATTGTTTCCACAAATACTCGCATAATATTAAGTATTAGAAATAAGCAATTGTCAATCACGTATTGCCCCTCTACGATCAACTGTTATTCACCTTCATATTTTACAACTTCAAAGGACAAAACAAAATAAAAAAAAAAACGCCATAGGGATAATCTTTAACACTTTGTCGCGCATATAACAGACCCTCATCCCGTTGCATGCTTTGCTAAAACGCGTCTTTATTTCCTGGATTAATTGACAGTCAATTTGCCTTTAACCCGCCACTCGTTCGCTTTTGCTCTTCTTTCATTACTCTGTCTCTTTTATGCGTCTCACTATCGTCCACTATCCCCTCCACTCGTGCCGTCCCCACTCATCTCGCTCGCGTTTGCTTTCGTTCCGTCTCTCTCTTTCTATACATATATATATAACCCTTTGACGCTCGTTGACGCTCTCTACTGTACCGACAGATCGAATACCGTTCAAACGGACCAGGTATTGTTCGTACTAAATCGTTGCAGCGAATTCGCCGGGTTTATAAGTATCGGGGGTAACATTACAAAGCGTGGCTCGGTGTCTTTTTAGTCGTGCTATTATGCACGCGTGGGTCGAATGCGTCGTATGCTCTGTGCAATTGCATTTCTCGCAGGACGTTGCATCGGCGTGCGCCGGGTTGCGCATGCGCGGCAGCAGTTGCCGTGTAACGTGGACACGCGAGACACATGCCTCGCCTCGGTGTCGTGTTTTCTGGGTCACCCTTTCCATTATCAAAGAATCCAGGCCTTACCGTGGTATACGCAGAATGAACATAAACTCGTTTTTAAACGGACCAAGAATTTCACTCTCCACGTTTCGCGTAAGTAATTAAAAAGAGTTATACGTCACGCACAAGTTCGGTTGCAACGAGAACGGACAAAATAGGCGGACAGCGAGTCGGGGAAGGACGGACGATTCAAATGGAACTAAGGGAGCGCGCGCATCGCTTATAGTTTAGAGGTAGGAAATGCGCGGAAACGCAGAATAGAAACAATGGGCGCGCTAGTGAACGTAAAGATTGTTGGTTATGAGCGTCGCGTTTTGCTACTTTTGTAGGTATCTTTTGAACGACTCGTTATTTGAGGATTTTTTATGTTTTTTATTATGTAGGGTGAAGCATGGCTAATGCGAAGCGTTTGAGAAAAAGGAAGAAGTATTTGTATACGTTTGTGTACTCGTACTTCAAGTATATTTTTATTGGTACACTTGTGTTACTATTTATTACTAGTGTTATTTATATTGAAATTTAAGTGTTTCTAAGTATCGAAGTATTTGTTATTTTTAGATAACATCGAATAAATATTTATTATTTACTAAAATATTGAAATATTGAAAGCGATATGTAAAAACTTTTTATATCCACAGTAAATGGTTTAAAAATATGTACTTATATGTCTGTTTCTATTAACACTAATTTTTTAACACTCATTTTTAGTAATAATAGAAACAGGCTACTATATAAATAAATAAACATTTCTAATCTTTCCGTTTTGAAACAGAAATTTTTATTTCTAAAAATTTCTCACTGCAAAAGTCTATTGAAATTATTAAATCAAACAAATCGACAAATAATCAGAGTACAAATGATTAATATAAATCGCTGGAAATATCGAAATTTGTAGAGAATTTAACATTCTCCGAAAGATTGATACAAATATTATACGAATTGTTCCTTTCTGTAATAATCGAATTGCTGCAGTAAATTGAAGGGAATTGACAATTGCTTTGCTGCGTCACGGTTTTCATTTCGCATTCCTCAATTAATCCCAGATATACGCGAATAAACATGTGTATCATTTTATAATTTACAAATATATCCATGCTCCGTTAATGAATTAATGCCTGATATAATTCTTTGACATTATGTATTATTTAAAGATTAAATATAATATAAATAATATAAATATAATTGGTCAAAAAGTGATGTTTATATTTTTAATATAAAAGAGTAGTTATTTGTTCGAAAATACGAAAAGTTTTATTGCTTATTATGGGCAATTGCATGATTTCAATTAGCATAAGATTATATTTTATAGCTTAAAACTATGCTTTGCAAAATCTGATATTACTTGTTAGCTAAGATATGTATTGCTCTTATAATCTAAAGTATATCTTATTCTGTAAATGACGAATTTTATTTGAAAAAATAGCGTACCATATTCAATTAGCTTAAAAAGATTTTTTTACTTCGATCATCTTAGTATTTAATTGATAACGAAGAACTATATTTGAGAACGTGTAGAATACACGCAATAAAAGGTGGAATTAAAAACTTTTTGGAATATATAGTCCATGATAAAGGTGAAGTAGCAAAAATATTAGTCATGTCAAAAAGAAAAAGAAAAACTTTTTTTTAAACAAAGAAAAATGGTACCTCGCGTGAAATAAAGTTTTCTGCTACGAAGCTTTGTTTCAAAAAGCTCAATTTAAAAAAGTTTTTAAATCCAATCCCATTTTTTACATTTTGGATATCATATTACTCTATGAATGTATATTTTTATTCGTATTATGATTTACACATACTAACGAAAGGAAAAAAAAATACGTCACTTAAAAATCGAAGGATTCGCATAAAAAAAAAACTCGGTATTACAAATAACGGTATATTTTCTGAATTATAATACACGAACTCACCAGTGCTATAAAAATAAATTGAAGACGGTAGAATATTTTCCCTCTCTCTTGAAAAGTCAATAAAATTGACGAGGGTCGTTTTCGATGTCATCCCCTGAATTTATTTCTTCGTATAAAATTTTTTATTTTTAGAAATTTCGCTGTTTACATAACATCGTGTGTACAAGCTATACAGACGATTGAAATATAAACATCGGTTATCTTACAAATTAAATTATTTAATTAAACACAAAAAGCGAATTGAAAAAACTGACCTAAAATTCAATTTCGTAGATTATATGCCACTGACGATGAGTGGGGAAAAAAAATTTCTTTTAACTTGCTACTCGAGTGAACTTAAAACTTTCTTTAGGATTTATATCTACTCCTCTAAAGAAGAGGTCACGGGAAGAAAGAGGGTGAGATTGTCGATACAACTTAGCCCCGAACGTCCCGAAACTGATTGTGAAGGGCGCACCTCCCATGGGGATAATGTGGTTTACAGGCAGGGGTAGAGAAAGAACAAAATGCGAGAAGCTTACCTGTCTTCTTCGTCTTCCATCTTTTTTACCATCGATCATACCGCTGCTCTGTAAACGTAACACAAAGGACCACCTCGTTGTTTTAAACGGATACTTCTGGCCAAGCTTGTTACCCAAGTTAAACAAATGTTACGTCACTCTTGTTACACGATATAGTCGGCAGAAGTTACATTCGAATTACGAAACTCTTCCTTTGTGGTAAATTCGAGAAACGACGAAGTTCAAATTAAAAATATAAATTTTATCCTGAATAACGAAGTGAATATTATAATAATTCATACCTTTCTGTTTTTCAATCTCTTATATATTATAAATGATTTTTTTATATTACTTAATAATATTTACAATGCTTGCGATGTTTATCAGTGTAACGATATTTGAGTAATATTTGTAATACTTGTGTAACAATATTTATTAACCCTGTAAAAGGCTGAGTTGTTTTATAAAAGTCGGTAACCAATTCGTGAATTTTTTTATTACACATTTAGCAAGTGATTATGATGTTTAATAAAATTAAAATTGCAACGAAGTTGATATTTTAAAGGTACGAATATGCATGGTTTTGTGCAAACTGAATAAATTCAACAAATGGAACTACCTAACAAGTAGAACCAATTTTACATAAAATCGAAATTGTGTCGTTACGTGAAATGGATATTGTGTAATACAATAGATATGTAATATTGCAAATTTATGTAAATTATAAAAATATTGTAAAAGATTTATTAAAAGTAGGATAAGAGATATAATAGTTATCTTACAATAAAGACACGAAATGTCTGAAAATGAATACATTCTGAGACGTATTTCCGTATTTTTATAACAGTTACAGGCAGTCATTAATCCTTTGTCTTTCTTGCAAATAAATATATCATTCATGTATGACACGTAGAACGGATTTGGCCAACGCTTGTATGTCACATACGATAAACAAAACGTATCAACAAGCAAATGTCGATTTATGCGTTTCCTGTGCATGTATATTTGAATCTCTATTCCTTTCAACGTTGTTAACACGCTAATAAAATATTTGCTCAACTGTTCTATAGTACAGACGCATATCTTACACGCTTACAGAACTTTTAGAAAAATTTTAAAAATTGTAGGTTTATAGGAAACTTCATACTTTTATAACTGAAAATAATCAAGTTGAAAATATAATAAAAGTATTTATTATTTTTACTAAGCTCTCCATTCCTCATAATTATATAGCTTTTTGAGCTATTGTCAATAATATTCATAATACTATTTCAAACCATATTTACAATATTACCCTGAATAATATTTACAATACTATCCACTGTAATATTTATATCATTCTCAATAATATTTGCAATATTACTCTCGATAATATTTACAATACTATTCTCAATAATATTTACAATACTATTCTCAATAGTATTTACAGTACGATTCTTAACAATACTTACAATATTCGTAAAAATAATATTTTTACAGATACTTTTCCAAATATGAGAAATAAAATATAAAGAATAAAATCTCTTAAGTCTCATTCCCTTTCTTCGAGGCCGAAAGTAAAAGAGAAAGGAGAAAAAGGATGAAAAAAATTCTTTGCAGCAAAATCTACGCAACATTTAACTCGAGCAAAGGCTCTTTTAAACGCCCTTTTACCTCGCAGATACAACCACGTACAGATGCCTGGCAGAACCCCTAAAGTCCCTGACTCTTTATCGATTTCGCTGGTCCATATTAGGATTAACTCGCTCCTTCGTCATACGTATATATTTTCCGTTGTCGCTTCGAGTCTCGTATCCATGGCGTCGCCAGGGAGCCATTGCTAATTTCGTATTCCTTTGCGTCCACGGCATCGGCTCCATTTTACTTCGAAATAATTCGCGATACTCGCGATTAGCCAGCTTTTTATATTATCCCCAGGTCTGGTACGCTCGCGCGAAAGTGTACGTGTACACGCTGTAATCTCGTGGCTACACGTGTTCCCTCTATCGATCCCTGCAACATTAACCTCCTGGCTGTTTTTAAAGCACTGTCAACCACAGCTCTTTAGCGACTCAACCGCAGGCGAATTCTTGGCAATACGCGTAATTTGCCAATTTTATGCTCGATTTACGACGTCTCGGTTTTTCACCTGCAACCACGGTTTCGAGAGAAAGAGAGAGAGAAGGAAATTGCAGGTCGTGGCTCTGTAGCGATGAAGAAGGGTAGTTATGGTTGGTCTACAACCGCACGTTTGAGAACGCGTGTCGTGTCAACGTGCCACTGTTACTCGAATTCTATGCTTTCGTGACAACACGCGTGGAAGAAGAGCGAGAATGTAATTAGAGGGGGGGAATTGTGACGATTTGTAGTCTAGAGAATGTAGTCTAGAGAAGGGGTGAAAAACATTTTGCTTTGTCTCTGATGCGTGGTAGGTTGTTATGTAAGGCTCGGTTCAGGATTGATACAGAAATGGAATTGAACAATTTTTTGGTTGTAACTGGAGAGATGCTAGAGAATATAGTAAATTTGATATATAAATTATAAGAATATAATTTATATATTAGTGATAATATATTCGTAATCATTATAATTTATGTATTTTAAATATATATATACGTTGTGCATAAATTTAATCAAATTAAATTATACAATACCTGAATTATAAAGAAAATTATACTGTTGTAATTTAAGTTATAATGAGTAGTAAATAATGAAAAATATTGGCTTGAAATCTCGTGGGTTACTTCTTATGGTAAATAATGTTTATTAGATGAAATCAGCAGCAAAATGTGAAATAAAATTTGAGAAATATTGAAAATAAGTATCAGTTGAGATAAAAATTAGTATTTTAAATAAAATTTTGCACGTTTGTGTAAAATTTAGCGAATTTTTATTAAAGAAAAGAACTGGCGCTAAAATATGTAAATTCTTCGTGAAGCAATCTATGCAGAATACTCAGACTGATTTTGCACTATGAAGAAATATTTAAATAATAATTTCTTTCTGCATAAAATGAATGTTACTTATATTCAAAACAGCTTTTGTTAAAATAAAAGCAACAACAAGAGCAATAAATGCGTGACGAAAAACGTTGTAATAAATATTGATGACTTAAAATAGGAATTTTAATTTAGTTATCTCCTGTGAAAATGCAAATCAAAATTTAAAAAATGCAATAAATAAATGTAATAAATAAATGCAAATCATAGAATATTATTAAAACTCGAATGTTATAAAAACAATAAAGAAGAAATCAATATTAATTCAATTTTTGAATTAATTTCAATAATACTAAAGAAATTCGTAGAGTATTATTAAAATTTACAAAAGTTCGAATAGTATTAAGTTTTTGAAATTGGAATAATATTAAAATCATTAGAATTGGAGTAATATTAAAACGGTAAAGATTCAAAAATATTTGAATCGTGTAATATAATTATATTTAATAGTAGAAGACATTCATATCAATTCAATTTTTGAATTACTTTGAAGAATACAACAACAAAAATTTGTTAATATTTTTACAACGATATACCATAGTTATACGTTCTAAATTCACGAATAGCACCCTGTTCGAATATCATTAACAACTCTTGGTTATTCGTCCGAGTGCAACGCAGTTTCGCGTTCATTTAAGCGACTTTACCTGAACGAGCTCACGTTGCAGTTCAAGTAATGCATCCCAGATGTGCAGCTACTGCATAACAGTCCCGTTTATTAATTAAAGCCGACATCAAAGTGGTTTCCATGATCAACGCACGGAATAATAGTGGATAAATTAATTACCTACTTTCCTTTCTTTCCTGTCTATTCGATATGTTTTCTTATAATTACGAGTTATATAACAGATTTATTTTCTACATTCGGTTATGTAACCGATTTAAAGCAGAAGATTCGATCTGTCTCTTGTTCTACGTAGTTTAGCAACCGTTTTATTCCATATTAAAGTGATGCACAAGTATGAAATCTTATATAGATAATTCTGTGATAAATTTATTTGTTTATA
>NIJG01000205.1:111536-121788 GCA_002201625.1 Euglossa dilemma
AAAAAAATGAAGGCAATTATTTTTCTCAAAAACAGCTGCATACCTTCAACAATCAAAAATCAAATGTCTAAGATGAATCATTTTTACCAATCAGGAAATTCTAGTGTTAAAACAACGATCAATAGATCCAACGTTGAATATGTCTGTTATTAATCTCTTCTCTTTTCGTTTATAACCTTTGCGATCCGAATTATATTTCAATTTTGTTACCAACAACTCTTAACGCTTTCAAATGTTTCATTTGAACTTTACTTCGACTGAAAAATAGGGCAATTTAAATAAATAAAGGAAGAAAGAAATTCGATTAAATGCCAGTTTTATACACACTATTGTTGTACTTGGTAATTTTGTAATTTTGTCGAATGACAATCGCAAAGGATTAAACGTAATAATTAAAAAATTTCATACAATTCGGTTCAGCTGGCTGTCCACGTAGAAATACCCAACATTCCACCTGTAGTACACATACCACGAGTTGAGAGTCACTGGAATATATGAATTCTTCACAGTCCAAGGCTCCAAACGAGATGATAATTCTCAGAGACTTCAGCAATCTCCTGGTGACGTCAACAATCTTCTCATGACTTCAGCAATCTCCTCATGATTTCTCAGATTCAACTCGTCCCTAGCTGTCTGCTCGTAGCTGTCCTAATACCCCTGAGCGAGAATGTGCCGTAAAAGGAAGAGGAGATTTCAGCGGTTGCGCGTCGTGTTCGTTTCATGTTGTGGTAATAGCGAAATGTCTTAATTGTCCGTGGCGAAATTAGGTTCCACGTCGAGTTCGTAGCAACGCTGACCGACACCTGTGAATGCAGGTATAGAACAGGTAGCAGGTGAACGTACGAGGTAATGGAGTTTGATAGTTGATAGGATCGATCATGGAACCTTCAGCAGTAGCGGTGATAACGTGTCCATCGTTGGAGAGCTACATGTTGCACACATGTCACTTTATATCACGGACGCGTGCACGTTAGGGATGCACCTGGGCATGTGTACACCAATTTGCTCGGCATATACAGCGTCCACTTATGTTCGCGAAATTACATAGGTAATTTGTTGTTTGCCCAATTTCAAACGTATTTTTCCGCCTAATTAGGTTATACTGATAGACGGCTGAAGTTCGGATGACAGCAGTAGATAATTGGAAGATCGATAAGGAAGAAGGTCCGCTAAAAAATCATTTTTATTTCATTTCTTGGAAAAACGTCTAATTATTAGCGATTTTAGGTGTGTTATCGAGATACGTGTAATTAATTTTGCAGTATCTAATTTTTTTTTTCTTCTTTCATTTCATCAACTGTGATCTCTGTTAATTCGTTGGCTATAATAAAGACCAAAGATATTTTTGGAGAAATATAGCCTATTGATACATTTACGTTGAAAATAGGAAAATAAAATTGATTTTTGTACCATTTCACGTACACACTGAGTGACATACGAAGTTTAGGATAACAAATTCATTAAATATTTATTCTGTTTTATAAATATCACTTACAATTACGTCATGTAATATTTGTGAACAACAAACGATGAACATATGAATTTTAATACATAATTTTCCGTTACTGTCTCGTTCTTTCTAAGTTCATCATTTATAAGACGCGAAAGGTATGGTCTGTACATAAAGTAATATCACGAGTGAAATTACGCAAATTATATTCCTGGTTGGTAACTTTTATCGCGACTGTTGCCCATCAAATTAATCTTGGCACGAATGTGAAGGACGACTATAGGGTCATTATGTGTGTAACTCCTTGTCGATGAACTATAGGTCAAAATTAAACTGAACTACCTTGTTGTCCTAAATTTTGAACAATTTCTATTAATAATCGGACGATCGACTTCGATCTTCTATAATAAGAGTGCGTTACACGTGAAATGCCATTCTGAGTCTTGAAATCTTCACCCTGGAATATTCAGACAATTGTATTTCATGCTTCTAATTTATATTTTCGACGATAGCTCCAAAAAGTAGGAAAACTGATTGGTTTCTACGGAGCTCGGATAATTTCCAATTAGTATGCTTTTAGAGTATAGCACCCTTCCTTGCATTCTCAACGTGACTGTTCAGAAGGGCTGGATGAAGATCTTACAGACAGATATCTCAATTTTTGTTGAAATTGCGAAATTTTGCCGTAAGTCTGCTGGTATGCAAATTACTTAGCAATCAATGATTCTTTTTTTCTTTTTAATTTATTTATTTGCCTAATTACATTATAATTACAATTACAGCAAGCATATTGCAACAATTAAAATTAATTTACAATGAACAGTCAGTTACACATAGATTAAACATTTAATATTGTATTTACAGAGACATTTTGAGAATTAAGTGGTATTAAAATTCTTATATATTCTCGTGTAGTTTAATTTCTTTTAGGTTCACTATACAATTTCTTGAACAAATTTTGTATCTTTAGAAAATTTTTTGATACTATTCGCTATTTTTCTCCGTTTTCTTTTTACTCTCAAAGTTGTTATGGATAATGAAAATCATCGTAAAGTGGATTCTAAACTGAGTCTTTGACAATGACGAATACGCGACATGAATTATTACTATTGTCTACTAACTGTTATACTTTCCCCTTTCTTCAAAATCGTGTTTTAAATTTAATCGTAAAAAGGGTTGGTTAGTCTCGTTTTTACTCAGTCCTTTGAAAACGTAGGTTCGTGACAAAGTGACGACTATGATTATCGTGGGCACGAAATATAAGAATTTTAAGTATATTGACGTAAACGATGAATATTATTATTGTAAATAACCATAATAGATTTATAATCTTGGTAATGGAAAGGTCTGTTTATATACGATCTTTTAAAAATCACAGATTTATGGCATCCATGATTATCAGGCTCGTTATCTAAGCACATTATCACAAATGTGCTGTTATCGAGTTTCTTTCGCGTTTAGGTCGGAAAATGCTCACATAATAATCTGCGTACTTGTTTTAGAAGTTATAGTAATCGTAACGCTCGGTATCTGTAATGTTATATCAGGAACAATGGTCTATTTGCACTTGTTTATTTCCCGTAATTTCTTCTAACTTTTAACTACCGTTCTTTTAACCGTTTAATTTTTCCACGTATAATTTCCGTTTCTTCGTCAAGCACACGTCGAATAGTAGATGAATGAACGAGTTAATGGAGTTTTGTGGTATCGATACAGCAACGCTGTAGCTAGGTATAGCAACGCTATACTGATAAAACAGCGATGTTCTAGCGTATATGTGACCATACGCAGAATACCTATTTCCTTTATTAATTATTTACTGTCACACTTACACGTGTACGGTACATGTCCTTCCAATCTATACTCGATTGATATCCAGGCTAGTTCACCGAAAATACGATTGTGGCCAATTACAATTTACGATCCTTTTAGAAATATTTGTTCCTTCGTGGTCATGTATTCGCCGGTATATTTATTTATCTATCATAGATGGACGTGCAAAAAACACTCGGAAAATGTAAATAAAGAAACAAGAAATTGAAATATGGATTTCATTTTTTTGAAAAATATTCCATTTACTAAAACATTTTTCTCGATGACAGCAAGTTTATTTTTTTATCCAGCCAGCAATTAATCCATTTACCGACCAAAGGTTGATCAATGTGTCGCAATGTGGACATTTTTAATCAAAATGACAGTCGTTCTTTTTAAATTGCAAAAAAATATATCGTGTAATACTCAATGATACGATATGGAATAAGTTAGAAACACTGTTTTGTATTTAAAAAAAAGTATCAGTCTACTATGAGAATCAATTAGGATACTGGATCAATTCGATAGGAATAAAATCTTCGGCAGATAACACGAGTGCCAATGAAACCGATGTTGAATCCTCAACCGGTAATACAACTCGCCAAACACGGTTGAACCAAATTTCCTGCCTAATCCATAAATACTACCCAGGCCGCTATCGCGTTGCCACGTATCTTTGAGGACACCGTATGAAAGCAACAAAGTGCTTAGCTGGCAACAAGTTTCGTCCAACAGCAAGTCGGAATCGTTTAACTTGGAACGTGTAAACCCATGTAACTGCTTCCTTTCGCGGCTGGCTCCCCTCTTTCACAGTGTCCGACCCCTGCTTCACCGCTATGCAGAACGTGAGCACGCATACATCGCCATTTGTTAATTTACTTCAAGCGGTAATGTACGCAGAAACACGGCGATGCGAGTGCTGAAAGCACACGTAGAGGTTCACCCGGACAGGTTACACGATATAGACAGTTCCATCGACCGCCCCACATATTACGTCTTTCCCTCGTTTTCCCATACCCCCTGTCCGAACTACGGTCAATTGGCTTCCGTCTATTCAGAGATATGTAGGCACACGTGCAGATTCAACTTTGATATCCGCTGCAAATACCCGCTGCAATTTTCTTTCGCGCTGGTAATTGGAATCCTATGAAGATGCATTTTTCCTTTAACCGGTTTAATTCAACGCCGGTGCCCGGCAGGCGGATTGAAATTCCTGTTTGTCCGGGCATGCCTCTGTGTTTCTTAGGTTCAGGGTCTTGGGTGAACGGGTTTAGCTTCGATGAATAATATCGCGGGGGCGCTGGTGTCGTGGTAAATAAGGCGCGTTCTCAATCACCGACGAGCCAAAGTCGGTTGCCGCGCTCGACCACCAGAGGACCTCGCGGCCATCTAGCGATCTCACGATGTAGTACGACATTGGGAGGTTGTCAGATGCAGATGGCTTTGCTGCGTGTACCTTTGCGATTAATTCACGGATTCAATGCTTTACGGATGCTACTAATTAACTTTCAGACAGCAGCTATACGTAACTGGAATAATCCCTTGGGTTACAATGACGAGTCGTCATCGTAAACTGTATTTGTCACGTGACTAGAATTATACTTAACGTGTTCTAGTACGTGTTCGAGATTTATGTCAGTTTCAAAATTTGTTTTATTCAATTGAATGTCCCTTTAATATACGGTGTTTCGTAATTAAATCGTGGCACAAATATAACTAATTTTTGATTATATTGTAAATTGAAGAATATAATTTTTAAATATGTTAAAAAGTGCTTGATTTATATATTGTTTGGATAGATATTAAATTGTAATTAAAGCGATGGGAGAGAATTTGAAAAATTACAATGCAGTTACATATTTAAATATTTTCCAAATTTCGTATAAAAATCAAATTATTCTTAATATACTATTTAATAACTAGCTATTTCTATTTATGTACTTTTATGATATTTCAGTTTTCAAATCTCAACGCATAGCCAATTATTATCATTAAATTTAAACACATTTTAGACATCAAAACAATTTTGAAATTAATAATCGCTGTTAATTCCACCTTTTAATATCATAATAAAAATTCATACTAAATACAAAACATTATTTTTATGATACTAATTATTATACTCTCAAATAAATGGAGTCGTATTATAAGGAAATAAAAAAAAAAATAAAAAATGAAACATCGAGTAAAAATTTAGATGTTTAGATCAACTATCAATTATTTCATTTAATATTTAGTACTTAGTTTGCTCTGTTGTTACTTCATATTCTAGCTGCGTAAATGAATATCTCGTGTTTAATCGTTAATATGTCATAGAACAGGAAATCTATAAAGCTAATACAACCAAAAACTACGCGAATTATGATGCAATTAAGGCTGTAATTAATATTGTGCAATCTGGAACGGGGTAGTCACGAGGTCCCAAGGCTGAAGTATCAGAAAAACGAATCAAATTGAAATTGGCTTTTTATTGCAACCTATAAATAATCCGCAGCACATTCGGACAGTCGTAATTACGTCGAACACATGTATTATTCTTGTGTTCGTGTCAAATATCTGCCATTAAGGGATAGCAACATATAAATGTTTTATATTTGAATTCTTCTTCCATTTAGTGCTGTTATCTGATGTTCGCAATATTTCATTGCTAATCAGTAAATGTTTTCTGGACGAATACCGTGTGAATCGATTACAAGAATCAATTGATATCATTACGGTTAATTTTGGAAATTTAGTAAATATGATTAATCTATATAATATCTCATAACTCTTTTGTGAAATGTTTTGATACGAATCTTTTCTTTGTGTCAAATAATTAAAGTTTATTGAAAATTTATATATTAATAGGAACCGACGATGTTACTATTATATTAAAAAAGTTATAGAATAGGTAGATAGATAGTCTAGTTGCAATGTATTTAGATATTCAAACTACTTAGTTTACTAGAATAAAAATATTCAAAGACAATAAATTTCAAATAAAATTTAACAATGTAGTAGAAATAATTTAAACGGAACAAAGAAACTAAATTATCAGAAATACCATATTTTCAGATAAATTTCAAACGCTTCGAATATATTCCAATTCTTTAATAGCATTAAAAGTCCTCAATCAAAAACAAAAATCTTACGAACATCTATATATTTACCTGTTCTCTATATTCACAAAGAAAGACCAAAGAAAAGCTATATTAAAGAATAATTCATGTGTCGTTTAAGAAACAAGGAAAATATAAAGAAANAAGCTATATTAAAGAATAATTCATGTGTCGTTTAAAAAACAAGGAAAATATAAAGAAAATAGAAATATACAAATCTTAGCTGCAATTTTCTTTAACATCATGATTCTATTGTTTCAACTATTAACTATGGGTCAACTATTAATAATACGCATAAATTGCAAATAGTATAACTACGTAATCTGAATCTGTCGAATTCATTGAATTTTATTCTACCCTCTATTTAACGATAATAAATCTTATCTTCATGCTTACCTGTTTCACGTGTATCAGAATTAATAGTTAACTGAAGAAAGTTCAGCTGTAATTTCGAATAAGAATAGGAAAAGTTTCCGATCAGTGAATATAACATTCATGCACTTTCATAAAACCACGCGAACTCCGGTAACTTTGAACACGGTTAGAATACAGGTTAACCTACAGGAATAATATTAATACCTTTCAGGACGCACGCAACGAACAGGCGACACGATTTTCCCCTAGATACACCTCCCTAGACTTTGATGCTTCGCCGTGTTGATGCTGGGAACATTGTTTCGAGGGAGAAAGGAAAAAGCCGCGGCATGATGAGATTTAACCACGATTTTATAAAAGCTTTCGTTGCGAGGCAGAAAGTAAGGAAGCGGCGGAAAGGCAACTTTAATGCAATACATTCAGCTTCTGATAAACTACGAAATGAGAAATAAATTCGTGATTTAAAGCGGCCAGCCATGAAAATGCTGTAACCTTTATCCAGATATTTTCGTTACGGTTTTCTAATTTTCCTTTTCTTTTTCGTGGATTGGATTTCGACGCTCTTTTTAACGAAAGGGAAGATCTTTTGAATCTTTTTAGAGGAAACGATATATGTCGAGAGTGACGTAAATAACTAGCGGTAGAACCGAAATGAGCATTTAAAATAACGGTTATGAGAAACTAGAATTTCACTTCAAATCGAGTATAATTGATATAATTAATAATGCAAAATTTTGAATTGCCACGAGAGATAAATATTTATCACAGTGTTGATTTAGTTTTATAATATTTTATTAATAAACGTAGAAATTAATTTGGTGCTCTTTTCAGCAAGATTTAAATATTATTAAAATTCAAAAATATAAAAACGCTAATTTACGTAAATGTTTTTACTAAAACTGTGAAGTATTTAAATTAGAGAAAGGCTATTCGGTAGAAAATAAACGAGCATCGAATTGATTTAAAAATGTAGTGCTTCAAAAATGCTACTAATTAAATCTCGTGGCAAGAACTATGCCTGGAGAGCTCTTAAATTAAATTAAAATTACAATTAAAGCGTGCTTCTCGTTTCTTTAAATTATTCTCCGGTTGCTGCAAAAATATAAACTAGCAGGATAATTATACATATAAACGACAATTTCAAAATTCATTGAAATATCCATCGATATATTCTCGATCCATTTTTATCTTCAAACTTGACTACTATTAACCGTTGTTAATTTAATTAGATAATAATATCATACTGTAATACCACGTCATTTAGTATCAATCGTACATTAATGCCAGGCTTTTGTTCTGTAATAAATATTCATACCCGGTCAAAAGCTTCGATTAATATTCGATTACGCTGATAATTTGATGAAGAACTAGATGCTAATGAATTTAAATTGAAATAGATTTCTGGCAAGAGGTTTTTTACAGGAACTTTCACCGTGAATTATAATTTCGGAAAAAGGAAAAGAACGTTCGATCGATCACATATTATATTCGAATAACTGGAAACCTTGGATCAGGTGATGGCGAAGCACAGAAAGGCGCGTATTCATGAATTTTCCAGTCGGTTATGTCAGCTTTAAACGCGCTCGATATTGCACCATAATACCCGCAGCGCAAAAACTAGACTCGGTGCTCGATGGAAAAGTAAAAAGATTCGAAAAGTCGAAAAAACCGAGCTCGCTCTCGTAAAAGCTTCGCAAATTTTGCAGTGGTTGATAAAGCGACTGATGGAACTTCTGATTCTCACGATACTCGAATACTTACGTCATTTACGCTTTTTGTCGGCGCCCTTTTTGTTGTATCGTTCGAGCCAATCGAGAAATTAGCTGAAACGGTAGTAAGCGTTGAGATAGAAATAACGGATATGCGAGGAAAATTATGTTCATTAAAATAATATTAAGTCTATCGTAATATATTTAAATAACGTGCAATGAAAAGTAAAAATTTTACTTTATTTTTATTTCACACGCGATATTATTCTTATTATTATTTGATCACGCGTGTATTGCAATATAATTACACTGATTTCACGATGAAATGAAAAATTATTATTTACATTAAAAAAACAGAATTATTGTAAAATTGAACAAATACGTTATTAATTAATACGGCAACTGTTACATTATCAACGGATTTATAATTAAATATAATTGAACTACTTGCAATCAAGGTAGCTGCTAAATATAACAGAAAAATATGAAAGAAAAACAATATTCCGCATAGTATATATATCCAACTGAATAAATTAGTAAAAAACCCCTAATAATTATGAATAACTATTATCAATTAAGTATTATGCTTCAGTAACAATTATATTCACCAATTAGCATAAACAAATTTACTATAAATTAATGGAATATTGAGAAACTATTTAGAGAAGGGTATCCTATTTTTCTAATCTATTTTTCATCGTTGTCTTACTTTATATAAAACATAAATTTTTTTTTACAACATTAATTCTATAGTCTTTTTATTACTATCGCGGTTTAATAAACAAATAAAATATTTCAATCTTCTCGCAAAGAACGTCTTTTTTCTTTCTACAAAATCCATTGTATATATGCATATATCCTAATATGAGCTCGAATTTAATCATTGCATTATCATGATTATGATGATGATAATTATCACGATATTCAAATTATATCGATATCCTCAAAGTATTAATATATTATGCAATAATCAAATTAAATTAGTAAAATAAAAAACATATATATGTGGAAACGTAGTAATTCATAAACAGACGTGTGTGTTGGCTAATGCGTTTTAACAATGTTTTACAGATCGTAATGTATCACTGTCTGTTCATCAATCAATACTCCATTGAGTAAAAACGCAGAACCGTCATAGTCAATTATCACGTACAACCATTTAAGCGATATCTGACGAATATTTCATTTTGTTCACCACAACGAATATCGAAGTTCACATGCATACTGCGATTCGATTCGCCGATACGAGGGCTGATGATCGGAATTGACTGGTTTGTTTGCCAGGGGGTCGCGGATTAATAAGACGAGTGAGTTGCTTGCCAGCATCGTATTTGATTTTAAGCACACGGAAAGTGGAGGACAGGATCGATTTAAAACACACGATCTCACTTCAAATAGACGGATTTGGGATCGTTCTGATACCGAAATTGATCGAGTCCAATATCCACTTCTCTGATAGCCTGGTTGAGATGTTTTGCGCTCTTTGTGTGGCTGTACGATATAATGTAGATTGGGGATTAAAATGTACCATTGAAGCAAAATGTTTCTTTGACGACGCAGAAAAATTGCGAAAAATAATTCGTTTCGTATCAATTAACAATTAATAATAATATCTGCGATGAGTTTATATAATAAAATAAATAATATATAAAATTATAAAACATTAATAAAAAAGGAAAACTATTAAAAGTAACGTATTTCCATTTAAAAGATGGTTAACTTGGTAAAGTAAAATTGATTTAATTAGTAATAACAATTGAGACATATTAAAAAGAAAAATCGTTTTTCCAAGTAAGACAAAATTTTAA
>NIJG01000205.1:177768-188418 GCA_002201625.1 Euglossa dilemma
TCATCGTAAAAATTTGTCGTTTTAAATCTAAATAATTTGTTTAATTTTATAATTTACCGATATTTTTGCATCGTATATTTGCAAGTATTTCCGCAGTGTTTATGCAACAAGAGAAATTTTCGTGCGAAAGCTGAGAATATTGATTACATTTTAAATAATTCGAACGATTTGGTGTTTACATTTTGCAATATCAATCCTACGAACCCCCCTTACATCCCTGTCGACGTTTAACATTTATAAAAGCGATGTTTGTGTTTATACGATGGCTCTTCGAAATTCTGATAAAATTGCTCTGGGGTAGAATCCGCGACGCTATTCGCTGAACAAATACCTTTGTCGAAGTTCAAAGTGCAAACGGCCATCGGGAGGCGCTGCCCTACTAATAGCACAGTGGACTTTAATGGGTCAAATTGATGAAATTTTGATCGGTATTTGACAGAGACCGTCTCAATCTTCACGTGTAGCTAATGCGAAAATATCTCAAAGATATCGACCTGCATTGCAAAACTACAAAAGCGTTATAAATTGCAAACACTTTATAATCCAGAGCAATTCGATACATTCTTGAATAATTAAAGAAGCAATTTAGATAACCTTTCTTTATGTCTTAATTTAATTTGTTATTCGAGCAAAATTTATTTATTTTTTGTTATTATTAATTGTTTTTTTTTTAGTTTATTAATATTTAGGCCACAGTTTTGTAGGTTGGAAATATTTTGGATTTGATAGATTTTAAAATAGTTAATGTATTTATATACAGAAAAAAGGAAAGTTTATGTATATTGATATAATTTTTCGGAAGCAATGAATACAAATTTTTTATTGACTTTGTGGTATAAATAAATCTACAATGAAATATATAAATAAAATAAGATATGAACAAAACGAGTAAATATAATGTTAAATATCACATATTAAGTAAAATGGAATAATTATCAAAATACAGATAACTTGTATTTTTAATTCAAAGATTTTTGGTCGCCAAAAATTCTCCAATTTTATTAATTTCGGATCTTCTTAAGGCACGATATATTAGGTTTGGGAAAAAGAAATCCATTATTTTTATAATTTTAAATGAATTTCTTTTTCCTCGATCTAATATTTTAAAACATGGAGCATGAACTACTAAATTGTTTTCACCGAGGAATATTACAAAAATTTTCATACATTATAAAATGGGACTAAACGGAAAATAAAACTAACTTTTGTTTATATAATAATATAAAAATTTCGGAATTGTCACACTTGCTTTTTACGATAGGTTATTTGTATTGTGCTAAAATGTAATTTATTAACAACTGTAGTAAAAAATTATTTAATATAGAATAAATAATATAATGGAATATAAATTATAAAAATAATTTCAAGCCATTTTCTTGTACACGTGATAAGTAATATAACGAAAGATATGCACAATCGCCTCTGCACCGCAAGATTTATAGCACGAGTGACCTTTGACATCCTCTAAACATCAGGTATCTCGGCAGAGATAGGGAAGCGTCGCATTTCACTCGAAAAATATAGAAACGTCTCTGAGCTATCGCAAACTTTACACAAATCAGAAAAAAACACAAGCAACCGAGAAATCTCAAGTCATATCACGAATTAAAAGAAAAAACTTACCTAAATAAGCCTCCATTGCAACTAGATGCATTACTTGACTAATTCTTTTCTATGATAAATTAAAAGCACTTTTTTCGGATCATTATTTACTCCAACTGTATAAATAGTTGTATAAATTAATTGAGTAGTTTTATTATAGTTCCTGAACACGTTTTACTCGTATAATTCTTTACTATAATTACAAAAATTGTATTTCTTATATTCTAATCTTTCTCTATAGTTACCTGAAATATTTTGCCTAAAAAATGCTTTATTATACCTGCTAACATTGAATAATTCTTTGTTATTAGTATTAAAAGCACTTTATCTGTATAGCTTTTTATTATAGTTGCAAAAATCGTATTATCTGAATAATCCTTTTTTATAGTTAGTGCTAGAAACTATATCTATAATTCTTTACTATAATCGCAGACAGTGATATACTTGAATAATCCTTTATAATAACTATTAAAAACATTTCATTTAAATAAATTATTATATATATTGTACCTAGTAAAGATACTTTAATGGAATCCTTTTACTACAGCTTGTATAAATATTTTACTTGAATCCTTACTATAATTTCAACAAATGCTCTACTTGAGTACGGTAATGCTCGATTAAATTTTAATGCTGTCTGCTCGGTTAAAAGGTAATGCTCGCTTCCGACTTTTTACAATTTAACCGAGCATTACTATAATTCTTTTCTGTAAATTCCAAGCGTATTTATTTCAGTTTATAATTCATTCTAGTTACATAAAGAACTTTACTTTAAGAATAATCCTCTATTATAGATTCTACAAAACTATAATTCTTTCTAGTTAGATAAAGAACTTTACTTTAAGAATAATCCTCTATTATAGATTCTACAAATTTATAATTCATTCTAGTTAGATAAAGAACTTTACTTTAAGAATAATCCTCTATTATAGATTCTACAAATCTGTACTTAAGTAACTCGTTGCTACACCACTAAGAATACCTATTATTTCAATAAACATTTACCGTAGCTTCAATAATTCCTAATTGCAGTTACTAAACACATTGTACTTGCATTATCCTTTACTATAACTGCGTTGAACACTTTACTTGAGTAACCATCCATTATTTCCGGGTGTTAGAAACACTCTACCTACATAATCCTTTACTGCAGCTGCAAAAGATACTAAAGATACTAAAGATACTTTATCTAACACTGGAATTATCAAAGGATTCAAAATGATTTCTTTGAGATATTTTATTTTTACAATTTCTGAAAACACATCAGTTTCTTTTGTCAAAATTCATACTTACTTTTATTCAAACCGAAATATAATTGTTTATAGTTATTCGTTCGTACCGCTACAATTATTTTCATTTGTGTAAAATATATGTAGCTACTCGTTATAGATTAGTAGTTGTAGCGTTGAGTAGCGTTGAGTTTATCAGCAAAAAATGTACATTCACACGAATGTATTTTATTAGATAAAATACATAAATAATTAATTATACGTAAAATAATTTACTTCTATAATCTCTCTACTACAACTAGTTCTTTTGACTATTTTACTATACTTACTATATTTTGTACAATTCTACTTGAATAAATTTATATATCAGCTGCCAAACTCTTTACTCGCAATATTCAACTAAAAATTTATTGGTACAAAATATTCCTCTTTACTATTCTACTATTCTAACTATATTTTACCATATTACCATGTACAATTCTGCTAGAATAATCCTCTATTTCAACTGTAAAAGCACATTACTCGCAGCATTCGATTCAAATTCTCCAGTGTGTTAAGAACCATCATTCTATCTGAGTCGTGGATCTGAACAGGAATAGTGGAGAAACGAACGCAAATAAGAAAATTAATTTTTGTTCCAGTCTCAGCATGAATGCAGGGACAACCGCGAGTCGCCACGTAGCAGCAGCAGGGATGCCGAGACCGAAAACGTGTCGTCCTCAGGGCAAACCACGAAGATCGCTATCGATACCAGCACGGAATCATCCACGGAATGGAACTCGAGGAATAGTTCCGCGAAGAAACTAGAGAACACCTCGATCCGTGATACGAACTCTGTCCTCGAGAAAATCGCCGAATTTCATAAGGTAAAATTAATTTTCCGATAATCGCTCCATCGCATGAGATGCAACTAAATTCCATCTTATAGCCTTAACTTATCTAAGTGTGTTAGACGCAATATACTATAAAGTATTTCTATATTATAAGTATGTACTACATTTTATGTTTATCCACATAACGTAATATATATTGCATATTACTCATGTGTATAGAAATATACTAAAAAGTATATCTATTATATTTCTCCTATAATAACTTTTAAAATCTGTTTTATAACAATTATCATATCTAGTCTGAAGAATAAAAATTAATACGTAATTCAATTTCAATTAATTTTTCCTTTACTCGGCGATACTTTGAAACAAGAAGAAAATGAAATATATCCCTTTAAAAAATTATTATTCTCGAAAAGAAGGGGTCGTTGAAAGTATGAATATAGTTACTAATTAATTAATCTCGAATTTCGTAAAAAATACTGTATTAAAAAATCAATATTATACGCTAGCAATTACTGGCCTTATAAGATTTTTATTCGTGTCACAATTTTCTAAAATACGTCGTTAATTTATCGCTATACGAGATTGCTTTTAAACAAATTTGAATTTTTTCAAGTATAGAAACTAGATTTAACTTGGCGTAAATAAATATCTAAAAAAATATTTTCACGAAATATAATTGCTCGAATAAAATTTCTGAGCAAAGTTGAAATTCTTCGGTAACCAATGCTTGTCAATTTATAACAATTTATAACCAAATCTTTGATATAAAATTTCAATAAAAGTCCATTGTAATCATTCGACTGAATATAGTTTTTATAGTCAAGGTACACTTGTATTTCTTTTTAAGGTCTCTTTTTATTACAGCTGTTGCGTTGTTTGCCAAGGTAGTAAGGGCATAAATGTTCAGACACGTACCCTTTATTTGTGGTTTACTGTCATAAATAACAGTAAAAAAGAAGTTGAAACTCTACGTTTATAACCGTCCATTGTCAATTGCAAAGAATGATACTCTTAAAAACTAGAAGAACGTAAACCAACATTTCGCTTGTAATAGCCATCAAACGAAACAAGTTTTGAAGCATTGTATCATTTCGTTGTTTCATTAAACTTTCAACCAAATTCCCCATCTTCCCTTACCAAATTTAACATCTACAGCGTTTTAGAGTATTTTTTTAGAGTTACGAATTACATCAACCCATTCACTGCCAGGAAAATTTAGTGCGTTTTGCCTTGGGCCCTAAGAATTTATTTTAAAGGAATTTCAAAAAATCCAATAATATTTAGTTTTAAATGTAACGCTAAAATGGCATTTGCTTTTTCTAATAATTCCTAACGCAAACGGCTGTAAACTTATTCCGTCACTTATTCCGTGAAGTCGCATTAGATTCCTGTTTAATTGTAATTCGATTAAATTGAATATTAACACTAAGTTTACGGACGTTTTTCTTATACTTATTTCTACGGACACCTGTCACACTTATGAGTAAAAGAAACCACGTATTTTCTTGAAAAAACGAAGGATGAGTTTAATTTAAAACAAAAGGATATTAACAGATTTAATATAAGTTGATTAAATCTGTTAATATTGTATAACTGGAGCAATTTATCCGTCAAATTGACGGATTCCGTAAATCTAGTGTTAAACCAAAACTGTAGAAAATCGCATCACGTTAAATGGCATATTGCGAAGTATTGCGAACTAACTCAGTGACGAAATCGAAGAGAAGCGACACGCGGAAGTTGTTGATCGTCCTTTTTTTCCTCGATCGATCTGACGCGACATCTCGACGTCACACGACATCAACACATAGGCGCTGATAATTGCGCCAAGTTCAACACACGCTTTCATCTCCCCATTCTTCTTGAAACACGATTTCGTAGAATAAATTTCAAATTAAATGGAATGACATTCAATGGAAAATTGAGAGCTTAATTGTTCGCGTTAATTAACATTTCCTTCCTTCCAAATAGTATACGCATTTTACTTTAATGATAGTAATAATAATAATTGTTTATTCGTTTACGAATCCTTTGTGATATACAGAAGAGAAGAGAATACAGTCAAACAGAATAGAAATATACGTACAATAGTAGTGGCAATAAGTAACAATAATGACAATAATAAAACAAAAAGTGAAAAATTTCTTCTTATTAAATTAGAATATAATTATACAAGAAACGTAAAGTTTCAAAATAGCAAAATTTAGAAATAATTCGTAATTTAGTTATATAAATAAGATAGAAATATAAGCACAGAAGTATCGAAATTGACATAACGAATAAAATAAATTTATTGTACTTGCTTTATGAGAAGATAATTTAATTTGGAAATGTATTTTAATCAATATTGTTAACAAAAAATGCGTTGATGTTAAAGTTCAAAATAAGTCGACATGTTTCATTCGGAACAGTGGGTTAATTTCATTAATTGTTCCAAGTTATTTTCACAATTATCAAAGATTCCTACCTTAAAGTCAAACGTAGAAAGAACGAAATATAGGGTAACCGAATAATCAAATAAAAATATCGAAATCTACTCTTCGTTAATTACAAGCACCCAATTAATTTTGGACAGGTCTTTGAATACCAAATTTTTATATAAATTGGCTCTCAATATCTGTTTAATAAATATTACGAGCTTAATATACGCCAATAACGATGATAACATGAAATCAAATTTTTGTCATGATTTGATATTATAATTTCGTATATATTGTACACACGCCAAATTGTTACTATATATCATTATTTATATACAAACGAAAATTGAAAAACAAACTAATCATTTAGAAACTATTGCTCTTTAATTTCTTAATTAATTATAATACACTTTATTATCATTATAAACAATAAAAATAAATTTTAATGTACAAATAGATTTATTACACATTAATTTATATACACAACATCACGAGTATCGTATTTTATATCAAACTATTTTACGCGATAATAAAAAATAAATTTATTTACCTAGATAATATGTAAATTTCATCCGATAGGTAATTCGATATAGCCTGTTATATTTATATCCGATGAGACCGATATATTTGAAATTGTTGAAAAATGATATTTGCTTGCAGCATCGACATGCTCGAGGCAGAGACGCGACAACTGGTTCGCTCCATCGCACGCTGAGCATTCATACAACTGCGATTGAGCAAACCTACATGGCCGAAGAATGTGACGAGAACGACTATCATCTCGATCTCGATTCCTACAAACCGGTACAACCAATCACGATCGACCATGGGGTTGCGTTATTTCCTGTTGCTGCGCCGCACACCGGAATGGATTTGCATCTTCTGCAGGTAAACATGCGATTTATGACGCACATAATTTCTTCCGTCTGATGACCTTCGCTTTTTCTCCCTTTTCGTTTCAATATGTAATCTTGTTGCACGATTGTCCTGATCGTCGATTAACGTAGCGATCGTTTGACATAATCCGCGTGATTTTCATTCCGTGGAATGCGTGTGCATATGTCTGTTATTTGAGAATGCAAACATCTTTTGAATCTGTTACTTGAAAAGATAGCGAATACTTCTGTATCTCGTGATTCAATCGCTATTAACGTGTGAAGGTAATTTATCTGATATTTAAATGTTTGGATATTAGAAAAATAATTTTTTGAAATGAAATTGAAATAAATGGTGAAAATGTTTTTTTATTATTTTTATTATTATATTTTAGAAAAGCTAGGAATTACTTATATCTTTCATTTTTGGCCTATTTTATATTTTGTCGTAAACAAAAATTAAATTGTATCTTATTTTAATATTGCTGAGATATTTCTGATGAGAATAGCTTTTTAATAGTTTAATTTTTTTACATTGTCTTAAGTTTAGTTATAATTTTAATATTATGGATTACTACTGCAAGTCGTATGGTATAATGTGTTGTTAAGAGATTACAGACTGGATGAATTTTTTAATAAAATTTGATTTAATTTATCATTAATAATTAACATAAATTTAAGTTTGTAAATCAATTAATATAATCAAATCCTGAAATACTAACAATTAATGGCTACTCATTTCTCTAGTTAGTTTCTCTTATGGTACATGTCTGTTCAATTAATACTGAATATGATGGCTTCTCATTAGCTGTCATAGTAAATAGCAACTAGAGCAAAAAGAGTCTTGATTGAGAAAAATATGCTCCTTTTTCACTGCATTTTATATTAAACCTCTATATTCTTTGTGCTGTAGATACACTATATGTGAAACATTGCTAAAATAATTAAATAATATCTTTCTTTAAAAATATTTAAATCAACAAGCAACAAAAAAAGAGTTGTACCACTAAAATAGTTCAATAATTTCAATATTTTCATGTTCATATATATATTATATACTAAAATAACCATCTTTCAGCTTCTAAAATAATAATTGATCCATTTATTTAGATTCATATACAAAATATTATTAAATAATAATATCCAAATTCTTTAACGATTAAATAATATATAAAATCCTAAATAACAATATTTTGACACATTTGTATTATACTATCCTAACTTATATACACCTCTAAAAATTCTTTCGATATTTTATTGTTGAACGTTATGGAATTGAATATAAAATATCGTAATGTGTCCGCAGAATACTCGAATATTGCATGTAATGAAAGAGTACACAAAACGCCTAACTAGGCCATACATCAACATGCGTTTCGTTAGAATGGGAACGATTACGTATTCTAAATTCCAGCTATTTATGCGCGTCACATCGCTTCACGTGTATACAGATGCAACTACAGTATGAACCTTGAAAAGAAGTGCACACAGTCGAGACACGACCTTACCCTCAGACGATTTCGAAATATTAATATTCCAACGTCCAGCTACTTTCGTAGTTGCTGGACGTGGTGCAGGGCTAAGATAAAAGACGTCGTCGGCGTGGTTTTCCTGCACTTCAAAAGGATTTCAAAGGGACTAACTTTACCGTGCTAGCTCAGGTATATTTCGCGGAAATTCGCGAGGAGGGGAGAGAGATAAAGAAAGGGAAAGAGCGAGAGAGCCAGGGATCGGGAAGCAAGCGAGGAAAGCAGCTAGAAATGAAAAGGATTAAAGCTGGAAGACGTCGAAAGAGAGGTTAGAAAGGCAAAACCAGGTCACTTTCTCCAAGGAAACGTCTTCTTATCAATTAGTTGCTTGCAGAAATCTCGGAAACAAAAAACCGATTGTTGGAATATTAAACAATTCTATTACAATACTGAAGAATCCTTTTCACACATTTATGCGTTAAATATGAGAAAAGTTCCCGTGTTTAAATCCTTTATATTTATTTCTCGATTACCATCGACGTTTTGTTTTAAAAATACTCTACCTGATACGAATCCAAATTGCAGTTGCTGTGACAATCGATAAATTGCACATTTTATATATCGCGAGCTTTTTCACAATTTAGTTTAATAAAAACGAATCTGAAGTTATTGAAATCGCTTTTGTTATACTTCGTGTTAATTCTGCGATACATACTGTACAAAACAGAAATGTGAAATGTACAGCAAGTAATATTTTGATTTTAAATACCAACCACGTGTGGAAGATCAATTTGAAACTCTTTTATTCGCATAGTAACCTGTTCGTCATCCTACGAATATTTTATCTATTTTTAAACTACATGAATAATTTTGTAAATAAAGCTCACGTGACTTGAATCCACTTTTGTCATATTATTAAATTTTCCTCGATTCATCTTCATTCAGATCCACTTCAGGCATTTATACAAATTCCCGAGAAAATGTTTCGAATCTTCAATTATTTGTAATTTTGCACACTTATATGTTCTATCTTATTCGATTCAGCATCCGTCGCGTTATTAATTCAACGACACTGTAATAATTATATAAAATTCTCTCACTCATACGCTTCAAAATTAAAGTCATTGACAACGAGTATTAAACACTTTACTGCACGAGGACATTCGAATACTGACAGGTTATATTTACTCCTTCTAAGTACGCATCGAGGTGCCATCTATGAAATAACATTAGAGAAAACAGACAGATGTCGTTCTATACACTAATCGGCACCGCGAGCGTTCGTCGTTGAGTGGCCGTGTTTTAGCTCGTCAATTAATCTATCCATACTTGGAGGAAGATAAATAATTTCGCATACCGCGTTCGCTTTTATAAGTGTTCGCACAGGCTGCACTTATGGTCGACCGCGTAAACGGTGTTCTAAGTGCATTAGAAGATCCATCAGCGTTATAAACACAGCCACGATGCATGTCGGTTTTGCCGCGCTCAGTGCCACAGTACGACTTGGTGTGCCGCAACTGCAGGGATACCGCTAAAACGATCTTAATAGCCAGAGATTATAGCCGGCGGAATTGCGTGGCGAGATTTTCGCCGCGATCTTTCGTGCTTTCATTACATTTTCCTCGCCGAGATACAGAAGTTTCTTTCAATGAATATTTTAAATACGATCCTCCGGATTAGGTGTTCTTACGGAACGTTGCCTGTGATAAAGTATTCTATATAGCGTACAAAGAATTTTAATAAATGTTAACCCTTTATAACCGCGGTTCTCAACCTTTTCTCGCTTATCATCCAGTCAGTATGCGATCAAGTTTCATGGTGTTTCTTGTGTAATTTAATTCAGTGCGATTTAGAGATTGTGTATTTAAATATTCGGATTTTTTAGTTACCGTTGTTTATTCAATTTTATCAGTATGCTGATGTATTGTAATACGTAGCACTAAATAATACGTTTTTAGCTTCTAATTAAGGTTGGAAACTGCAATCTGCTCGTAAGCAAGTAAAACTTTTGGTATCGCAGGATTAAATTTCGTAAAATACGATCAATTTTATTAGCTTAATAATTCTCCTGCGCGTTTGTAGTTGGCGTTTTATGTTACTACATATTTCTTTCGGATACATAAAATTTTTAGAGATAATGTATATGAAATAAAATTTATACGAAACTATAGTTAGTTTATTATTGATTATATTAACGTATTATCAACTTTCAATCA
>NIJG01000205.1:202649-214991 GCA_002201625.1 Euglossa dilemma
AATTTTTGCTGAATTTGCTTTCCTTGGATTTTTAGAAAATCCAGTTTCACTAATTTTACCATCGACAGTGTATTTCAAGCACAATCTGCGGTAGAATTTACAACAACAAGCTTTACGAGAAATTACCTTCAGATCACGTTAGGGGAAGAGATACATTAGCTCTAGATCAGCAAAACGTTCCGCTCGTTTTTTCCAGGGAATATACTGTTATGACAAACCTTTATCCAATATTGCTACTGTAGCTCGCGAATCGTGCACAGAATAGCTATTTTATCGAGTCTACCTGAATTGAGGAATATAGTATACTGTTAAAATAGCGAACTGCTACTGAAAGAGTTATTACCGTACCTCTGTTACGTCTCTTTCAGAATTCTTTACAACTTGTCACGGGGCATTCGGCAAATTCTTTTTATGATTTTATAATTCTTTTCAGCCAGTTTTATGCGTAACACGTATATTGGTTGGAAGAACGATCAGTGGGATATTTTCCGTGTAATCTACGTGGTAGATTCACTTTGTACAGTCTTTCAGTCACGTTGCTCGGTAGATTTTCAAACCTTCTTTCATATCCGCTGCACAAACGTTCAATTTCTTCTGTCATTGATCTGATCCGAAAATAGTTGTAACGATACAACGTTGCTTTTAAGAAATAAGTCTTCGATAAAAGATGGAATCGAATTTCGACCCTTTTTCAAACGCTTTCGCGTTTTTTTAATGAACATTATAAATATAATATAAATTAATTATTTTATATAGTAATGTAGGATTTTGCTACTGGACGAGCCCAAACTTGGGGTAGGGATATTGGGTGGATAACGGAAATGGAGTTCTTTAAATAAATAATAATGGTTTATTGAAATTAATAGCTAATCGTTCCTTAACAACTGACATTTACAATCAAACACTCTCACACTGACTCTTGAACACTGACAATCGAACTCTGAATACTCAATACCGATGCTCTCTTCTTCAATCATACCTTTGTCACGTATCCTAAACATTCCAGGTTCTTCCTTCTTCGATCATGCTTTTCATTCGCTGTGTTATCTGTATATTTCACAGTAATATTATTATAGATAGAATATTAATTAATGAAGTAATATTAGTTAATAATATTACATGTAAATAAATATGTTAACTTTAGTATAAACGTAACATGAATAAGTAAGAAATAATATAAATAACATAGAAATGGTCTAAGAATCTGATGGATGGTGGTACTATCGTTTGTTGCAGAATTTGGTACATGGGTCTTTGTTGGATACTACGAGGCCTGAAACGGCAACAACAATTAACGGACCGTAGATCGCGATGGCTAAAAGAAAAATATCTTCAGCTGTATTTCGAGGAAGGGTGCCTCGAACCAATGACAGCCGATGCTATTAGAGCTTTTGGCGGTCGCGATTGGTCCACGACTGAAAGTATTGGGACGCTTTCTCCAACGAGTAGCAGCACTCTTCGCAAACGAAACGTTAAACGGAAGAAAACGAAATCCATCGGCAATATTCACGCGTTAACAAAGGTCAGTATATTGTACAAAATTAATAATAACCAATACGTATAAATTGCGGCACGCAAAAATTTAAGATATAGAAATTCTTATCATTTGAGGATATATCTTTAACACGCATCACGTATAGAGCTATCGAACTATAAACCTATTAAATAAATATAGAGTATTACATGTTTGTCTCAATTAAAATAGCAGTATAGTAATTAGTTAGTGTCAGTGTAGTAGTATCCTTGGCAAAAAGTTTTTTGCAAAACTCAATAATACTTGTTCATTCATTATTTTCTCCTCGATAATAAATAAATGTCCGAATTATTCTTTTTTTTTTTTGTTTTTACTTCATATCAAATCTATTTAACAACCCGGTATATGACTATGTTATAGCATTATATATCTAAAAAGTTATAGCAATTTTAAATAATTTCGTATTATCGTGTTTGGCCCAAAACTTTTGACAAGAGTAGTAGTATCTTGGGTAATAATACTAAATGGTACTATTTTAAATAGTAATGTTGAATAGTAGTATTCTGAATACTAATAATAAATAGTAATATTCCAAGTAGTAATACTAAATAGTAGTATTGCGAGTAATAATACTAATTAGTACTACTCTAATTGTAATATGGAATAATAATACATTGAGTAGTAATATAGTATAGTGTTATTCTGAATAGTAATAGTAATATAAAATAGTAATAATATATAATAGTACTCTAAGTAGTAATACTGGATAGCGGTATCCTAAGTAGTAATACTAAATAATAGCATCTCAAGTAGTAATACTGAATAGGAGTACCGAATAGTAGTACTCTAAGTAATAATACTGGATAGCGGTATCCTAAGTAGTAATACTAAATAACAGTATCTTAAGTAGTAATACTACTATCCTCAGACATTGCGTCAGTTTCAAAAACAATCACAGCAACAGTCAGTTACGAAATCTCAAACATTGGTTATCAGTTAAATCTGATCTTCAATCTCTGATCTTCAAATGCGTTTTTCTCAAAAAAACGAAAACTTCCAACACACTCGCGTTCTTCTTGATTTCCATTTGACTTAGACCCGCAGAATTTTCCCAATACCACGCGAACTTTACCCAGCAAACCACCCACAATGTACATAAGAAAAAAGAAGCTTGTAATCAGATAAGGATAAATCGCACGTGATTATTTAAAACAGGATTTGAGCCTAAAACAATACGACTCTTCGTCTTCGGACGGAGGCTTATCAGCGGCCCCTCTTCGGCACATTACGGGTAGCAGAGAATCCTTGACGAGAATCATACCAGCATCTCCACGGTCTAGCAGAGATCGAGTCCCTCCGCGCAGCCCTCCTGGATCCGCCGAACGAATTATTAGTTCCAACCTGCCTTACTCCAGCTTTCAGAGGTAAGGGATATTCCGATAATTCTCAGGGTTAAAAGGAATCCATGAAAGTGGGGGAAAGAAAAGTAGCAAGTCGACATCGACTCTAGAATTCTTCATAGTTCTTGATTACTTCCACCCTGCTGATTAATTGCACGCTATTACTCACTAGAGCCTGCAGCATTAAGAGGTAGCGACCCGAGAAATTCCTTGCACTCGCGTATTTGTAGCAGGTTCTCCCTGTCACGAGCTAATTAAATCGTGGAATTATATATTCCTATTTTCTTCAGTAACTAATGGCGCAGATGTATCCCCGTTGCAGCCTTTTCACCGAACAATTTAATGAAATTCTTCTGATTTATCTTTACACTTGAATCGTCACTTTTTCCTTTCTTTTGTTTCCTCAGTCTCCTTGAGAATAACGTTACCTCGGCATTGTTTAAGATTCTCGTATGATCTATATCGAGAATACACAGCGGATGTTTATACGAGTGCTTGTTTTTATAGGAAATACGTAAATTTGTGGAAATTGAAAGGTTGTTTTGACATCGGAAAATTCTAAACGCAGAGAGTTTTTATTTTTGCATAAATGTATAATGTATTAGGAAAATGGAAAATATTGAAGATACATAAAATGGTCATTTTAAGCTATATTTCCAAGGAATAAATATATTTGGTATATCTTATTTTAATGCGTAAAATTAGAAACTTTTTGAAAAGCGATAAAAAATACTGTAAACTGTTGCATTGCATATTTCCTTGTATAGTATTTAGAAGAAACTATGCTATACTGTAAAAAATGTATCATACTAATACTCTATAATATACAATAATATAGAACAATGTATTATAATACAATATACTAATGTACTATAATAATGTAGTACAAAATAATATCATAACATAATATACCGATGTACTATAATAATATAATACACTAATGTGAACCATAATGATATACTGTACCTTACAAAGGAATAGAAAAATGTTTAACCAACACCTTGCATACATCACTATACATATACGAATGTGTATCTGCATAATCATTCGCTGTGTACTTAACATTCCAAGAACCAGACATTTAATATCTCAATGGACAAAAAAATGATTGTAAATAAATTCGAAAATATTGCAAGCAGCAACAGAACCAATCAATCATAAAGAACTATTAAAACTATATTACCCGAGGAAAAGTTTAATCCACAGTTTACGCATCTGCTCCTTCTCGGACCTTTCCCTCTTCCAATTACGTCTCGATTCACGACACAGCTGACACCGGTTTTAATCTTCAAACTTTTAGTCCCCGCGATATTTTGCACGTACCTAACATCTATTAAAGTCTCTTCATAAGGTCTAGCGAAGTAATACGTGCCTTCTTTCGAACGATATTCACATAGCCTATTGTGCGTCGCCAGAGACAGGGATAAGAACGGATCTGGAATGTCAGGTGGAATGGAAGCGCCTTGGCAAGTGAAAACACGCACCACTTCCATAATGTACGAAACTCAGCTGAACTTCGTCGAGTTCGTCGCGTTGTTCCGATCGTTCAGCCTGAGAGCAAGAAAGGATCTGCGCGACCTATTCGGCCAATTGGCGATCACTTGCCGTAGCCAAAGCGATGGTTCTTTGAGGGACTTCAATATACGACCGCCTGTGTTGAGGCAGACCAGCGACGCGACCCCTCAGCGAATCGGTTAGTTACGCCATTGATTATTTTTCCTTACAGACCGGCCACTCGTTGCTAAAACCGATTAGTTCGGTGAAATGAGAAGCGGATCTTTGGAAAATTGATTGTTTCGTTTTCAACGCGACAAGAATAATATAAAACGAGAAGCTTGCCAAAATTATATCGAATTTTAAAAAAGAAAATTCAATGGATCGTTATCGATAGAATAATCAAACAATGATTTTTATGTAGCGATCGAATAGTCTGATGAAAAAGTAGTCATTTATTATACGTGGTAACTAGAAATTTACTGGACTCACGTGATTCTAGAAATATCCAAGATGGCTGAATACTTTTTGAACAGACTTTGTAATAACAGTAGAGATTAAGATAAATGTTAAAATAAACGATGCGCTAAAAAAATAAAATAGATTAGAATGTAAATATAAATTAGTAAAGTTGCAGTATTGAAATTGAAAATAAAGCAATCTTTTTATATAAATGGTAGAAGTAATTAAATAAAATTGATTCGTTTATCGGACAAGAAAGAATTCCGATATTTATTTGAAAATATATCGTTTCTGTATTTTATTTAATCTAAATGAAAAGTGATGTTTCCAAACGTTGATTTCCATTGAATTAAGTGTTTGGAAATATTTGATGAATCATGCATAAAATGAAAAGAAATACCTATTTATCGGTTTGAAATCCTATTAATATCGACTAAAATAAGATTAAAGTAAGTTATTCTTCGATATATGAATAATCTTTGTAGCAGATATTTCCGTATACGAAACTTTTCTCATTATCGAACTCCACGACACCTTTCGAATAAAGTTAATCAAACGAAGCAGATTATTATGTATTGCAGAGACTTCATAAACAAGTCATTTAATACGTCATTTAATGCATTCTATCATACTCTCTATTCGAATTTTTTTTTAATACGTCTATTCTCTTGCGTATATATTAGTGCAGAGGCAACATTTTTCCATTTCCATTCATTTAATTTCAATTATTTCCGTTATTTTCAGAGGTACGAAAAATCTTATTTAAACGACTTTTTCAATGTCAATGAGACATCGGAGACATAATTAACAATTAAGAATTTAATGATTTCTAATAAATCGATAACATCTCCTGAGTCATACAATTTTTGTAAACAAAATTGTTCTTCATCTGTAAAAGTAAAAATGAAAGAAATAAATCTTTTAATAAATCAATAGAAATATCAAAATGATATTCAAAAAGTAAACATATTCCAAAAATGGTAATTACTTCTACCATCTTATGGCTTTCTCCATGTAATACAATTTTTCTGCACAAAGTTTTTCTTTATCTCTAAAAATAAGGGAATTCGTTAAAATAATGGAAGAAATAAATAATTTAATGTCAATTTATTGAGTTAATATAAATATGAAAACATTTTCCACCAGGTCTCTTGACGAGGAACAACTCCATAGATTGTCACGAGTACAAATCCAGCAGCAACCTTCAAAAAAAGCAAGTTTTCGACGCAGTAGCCGCAGCCAGCATCGTTAATAATTGTTCCGGTGTGGACACTTCGAAATCGCAAGTTATTACCATGGCTACGTTCACTAAATTTTTGGAATCTCGGCAACAAGAGAAGCTGACCGACGACGAGATCAAGGCACTGGTCAAGGTATACGAAAATTCCTATCGACCTTTACCTCTTAAAGTTTCACGCTATCAACGCACTTCCTTTTGTCCAAATAAGTCTTCCCATAGTTAACAACTAACTTTTAATTTCTTGCTTTGACGTTAGAATGAACAAATTTAAAAACCGGAAATCGAAGGAAGAGAAATGGATATTCACGAGTTATGGAAAATAAAATGTTGAATGAATATTCACTGATACGTTATGTTTATTTATTTAAACTTATTTATTCGAACGAAATATGCAAATAACCGAGTGTATTGAGTAAATATGAGATATACTGTCGTAGTTATTAATAATATCAATATTCGTGTCAAACGAAAGGAGGAGTTTTGGAAGAAATATTCTGTCACAGTTTGGACAGATAATTCAATCGGTATAATAAAAATAAATGAATAAAAACAATCGTTCTACTATCTCGATGAAATTAAACACGAATTCTTAGAATAAAATATTTTTATTGCGAATGTGACGTTTCCAGTTAATAATCAAAATTTATGTCTTTATGAGTTTGTTAAATAAATTGAACTTATGACACAATGACCAATCGGACCACTATTCCTAACTGTCAACTCGTATCATTTATCTCCTTCAATATATCAAAGGATTAAAGTGTTTTAGAGTATCAGAATATACAGGGTGTCCCCGAAATAAATGTTCAATCGGTCACCATAAAAAGCATCTCATAAAAAAATATGAGAAAAGATATAGAACAATTATTTTTCCTTTGGANATGACACAATGACCAATCGGACCACTATTCCTAACTGTCAACTCGTATCATTTATCTCCTTCAATATATCAAAGGATTAAAGTGTTTTAGAGTATCAGAATATACAGGGTGTACCCGAAATAAATGTTCAATCGGTCACCATAAAAAGCATCTCATAAAAAAATATGAGAAAAGATATAGAACAATTATTTTTCCTTTGGAATTTAATCTTCGAGAAAATCGAGTTTTAAAATTCGTTTCTATACAATTATGACTAAGATCCAATTTATCAACCCGTGTATATCACCTATTACATTTATAAATAATGATCATACAGTATTAAAAAAGAAAAAAAATATTTTACCAAGAATACTTTGCTATTTCAATTATAAAATTGTCATCCTCGTTGTACACAAACTTGTACTCGTCCAATTACAAAGAGGACCAAAGAAATTTCGAAATGCAATTTTCTCGAAAATTAAGCTCTACACAAAAAAAGCTATTGTATATTTTTTCTTATTTTTTTCTTTACGAGAAATCACCTGATACTCGTAAAGACGTAATTGATTGATACTCGATTAAGCTAAATCAGTTTGCATTTAAACGCATTTGTGGAACATCTTTGCCAAGTGTGAAGCAATGTCTGTGAATGATCTTTTGATAACGCATGGATCCCCGTGAAATTATTTCGTGGCAAATGAAGAGAGCGATACGTGTCCATTGGAGAGTCGTGTATCGATGAGTGATAGGTCAGGGTATTCCCCTAAACTAACAAGCCGCATGGCATATTCGATTGGTTCGAATTAGGATGTGTCACAGTTATAGCATTGTGTCGTTATCCTGAGGTTACGCTGTCATAGTACAATAGCATACAAAGATACAGCAAGTAGCACAATCAACCGAGACGATTTGCTCTGATTCCAGCGACACGAACCGGACCCAGGGCTACGTACACAATGGTGTTTGTCTTTCGAGGGCTTTGCACGGTACATGATGGACAAGGACAATTATGCTTTCCCAAACGAGTACGCGACACCGTCCGAGACTGAAATGCAACAGCCATTGTCCCAGTATTACATCGCCAGCTCGCATAATACTTATTTAACCGGCCATCAACTCAAGGGAGAATCCTCGGTGCAGCTTTACTCTCAGGTAAACGGTAGTTCTCGTTTAGTCTAGATTAAACGACGAGTGTTCGACGTATTGACATTTTTCGTCCACCAAAATGTTCCTTTTCTCCTTTCGATACGTTCTTCCGTTCCGTTGAGTAGGATATAGGGAATAACAGCTGCATAGATGGCGCCCTGGTGTTCCTGGCACAAACTTTTCTAGTAACTTTTGTAGGTGTATGTAAATGAGGTTAAAAGATCGAGAATGAAAATTCGTAATGAAGCTTCAGAGTCGTAGTAACTCGAAAAATATTACTAATTAATGTTAACGTATTTAGTAAGTTATAAAACAAAGTTACAATAAAAATAGAAAATGTGAAAAATAATAAATATAAAAATATAATAACAATATAAATATAATATACAAAAAATATATAATAACAATTATTATATTGTTAAACTATTGCTTAATATCGGTAATATGATTTAAAACTTTTTTTTTCTGTACAAGGTGAGTAATTAAATTGTATCGCCTCATATTACTTTTAAATTACATATTTGTTAGATGGAAAAATGTTTAAATAATGATTCGTATTCTATCTGTGCAAAAATCAGTTCAGTCGCTCAAGCTATAACGGAAAACAGTTTTAAAAGCACCCTTAATTGATCAGTACTGTTGAGTGACATTCGTGGTCATGGTCGAGGCTAGGCGTGCCTGATTATCGGGTGTACTGAACCATTCGATGCCGGATTATCGGAATTCTACTGTATTAGATTGTTGTGATCAATATTCCGTGTCACGTCATGTCGTTTCGCGTTATGTTGCACAGTCAGATCGCGATAAGGAAAATTCGTTTGATTTAACGTAACCCTTTGGGACACGGTATAAAAAGTATCCTCTCGTTTAGTCGATGTACATACGTAAGTACGTGAAATGCTAAAAGGATTCGATAGTATAGGATGTTCGAAGAGAACGGTCTATAAAAAGAAGTAAAATAACCTAACGAAAATAGCACACTTATGACGTAATTATTAAAATTCTATGGTATATCAAACAGATATCACTTGTAACTAAATATCGATGTAATATTTTTGTTTGACAAACCGAAAGAAAAGGGATTTATAAATATTTCCAATTGAATAATTAAATATTACATTTCTCTAGATTGATTGAGAAAGACTATCTTATTTCATTACAGAAATTTTTAAATTACCTTTAATGTATGAACCATTTATTTTGAATATAAATCCGTTTTTAGAAAATAAGATATCACGTAATTTATGCATAATTTTATTTATAACTAGCTAATATTTTGTATCTGAAAAATGCCAATGCTTTGTTCAATTTTAAATTGGCCGATAAAGAAAATTGTATAGCCATTTTTTTATGAAAATGGTGTAAATCCAATTTTTGTCGACTAGTCAGTAGCTACCGATGGCTACATTTGTTTTATTTCACGAAAGTGTCTATTTTAGGTTACTTATTTTATTTTCCTCCAAAGATGGATAATTTCGTATTCGCATTTATGAATATATCATATTCGTAGAAAGGTATAACCAAATTTGTATACTGTTCGAATACATTCATGAGCCACTGTATATACTGAAAATTAATCATTGAATTTCTCACCGGGTATAGGATAGATATAAAATCAACGAAGGAAGGATAGAGGAGGAAGCTAAGGCGTTCAAGGTGGGAAATTTTATGTAATGGGAGAAGCGTAGAGTCTGCAATAAACTAATAGACTAGGAAATTAAGGACCTTGGAATAATGGATATTGAGGATGGCTGGAGTTACGTTCGTGTTTAGGGTTTTATAGGGGGTATATGTGGCTGGTTGACGATCCTCGTTAATCCTCCGTATGTGACTCCTTCGGGTCTATGAATTAGTGTAGTTAATAACCATTTAGGACCTAACAAATGCTATATACGGGGAGCAAAGTACATTGAAAATCATTTCAGTTGAAAGTTGAAGCGTTAAAGATATTCGAAATATCGAGAATTTTGATATTGAATAAATTTATAGTCATTAAAATTTTTATTAAAGCTAATTTATATACTTTTTAATTGAAATTTTTCGCGATATCACTGCTTTAAAAGATAACTTATTATACTCGGTTAAAGCAGGCACCGTGTGTATATTTATACAGGGTGGATCAATAACTTTGACCGCCTTGATGTCTCAATTATTTTTGGAATTATAGAGAAATTTTGTTTAAGAGAATAAGAATTTTTGTTAGTAAACTTCTAATCTTACTAACAAAACATTAATCCATGCGAATGAAAAGAACAACATAAAATAAATAAACCCATAAAAATATACAAACAAGAAGAATAAATTTTTAACTATTCCAAATGCAATTTTTGCTACACAATAGTCGTTAAAACTATTCAAATTTTATCAACAAAATAGTTTACCACATAAATTTTTAACAATTCCAAAATATAATTCTACTGCACACAATTTTTCATTATTTAAACTATATTTTTTCTATCAAAATCTCAACACATCCAAAATCTTTAGTTACTAATAAATTACTGTTTCAAAAATTACGAATACATCCTAATCACATTACTCATAAGATTTTTATACAATTTTTTATCATTTGAAATATTTTTTTTACCATAAAAATCTCAATACGTCTAAAATATTTAGCTACTAACTAATCGCTATTTCAAAAATTATGAATACATCCAAATTATTTTACATGTGAATTTTTTGTATAATTTTCCTTCATTTAAACTATACTTTTACTATAAAAATCCTGATAGATAGGTTATCGTTTCAAATCAATGACTGTGATTAATAATCGAGTCTCGAGAAATTAGAGATGAGTGAAAATTATGCCATTTCTCAGTTGGCAAATGACATACCATGAAACAAGCCTTCGTCGCAAGGTCTTAAATAGATTTCGAAGTGTTTGCAGTAAATGAAATCTTGGACATAAAATGCTTCACGTGACGGTAATTTCGTTTTCCAGGTACTACTAACAGGATGTAGGTGTGTAGAACTCGATTGCTGGGACGGGGATGATGGCTCGCCCGTTATTTACCATGGTCACACCTTCACTACCAAGATACCATTCCGCTCGGTCGTAGAAGCGATTGACAGAAGTGCTTTCGTCAGTTCCCCGTATCCCGTGATTCTCTCGATCGAGAATCATTGTTCACAGAGTCAACAAGCTCGAATGGCCCAAATATTTCAAGTACGTTGTCTCTTATTGAAATATTTCATGCATTCTGCTAATTGCGTGAGCTCGTGGAACCTGCATTGCGTTGAGTGCCTGTTGAACACTGGCACAGACAATTAATTCATTTTTCATTTACTTCACGCTCGTCATGACAGTTCAAAATTATGAAGTAAAGTTCTAAAATAAATTTGTCCATAAAATCACCTCCGACTAAAATATCGTGATATATATTGTATATATATAGGGCAACCTGTTTTAATTGTGTCGTATTTTGTATACCTTTTGAATCAGTGGTTGTCAAATCGTGGTACGTTTAATATTTCTAGATGATTTCTAGACGAGCTGAATTCAATTTTATACATTTTTATAATTATCTGCAGTGAATAATTACTATTTACAAAATGGTACGCGACTTGACTTTTAGAAAAGGATGAGAGACACTGTTTTAAATTTTGGATGACATTAAGAAATGTTTTAAACGAAACTTGAATGACTTTAAAGGACATGGAACATAATGAGAACAAACTTTTTTTAGGGTAATATATATAGGATGCGTTAGGGTATTTATTACTAATTAATAAAAAGATTAATTTTTATTTTGTATATATGGAATTATTTATTTTTTAGTATTACTAATTCGAGTAAATTATTATTTTATGTGATGATATATTAAGGCGCTTATAACAAAAGATTATTAGTTTGGAAGATATTTTAATTTCAATATTGGGTAGTGGCATTGATTGACGTCAATACCAACACAACTATTGGATGTCACGCATATTAGCTATATTTAGGTTCAGCACTGCTATCTAATAATAAAATTAAAATACTTTCTAAACTGATAATTTTTTGCTATAAGTAGCTCGATACTTTATACGTTGCAGAGGATGATTAATTTCATTTATTAATGAATTAAAAGATATATGATCTATATAAGAGAGCATATATATGTCTCCTACAAAGAAATATGAAAAAAATATAAAAGAATTTAAATCCCGAATGTGTTTATGAAATTTTCATAAAAACGTATAAAATTATTGAGAACTATAGGAATGAACGCGAAATGAGATATCTGGTTACCCAAATAGAGGTTAATATAGGGCATGATATTA
>NIJG01000205.1:223117-237623 GCA_002201625.1 Euglossa dilemma
GAGTAGATGAATATCTAATTTTATTAGTTAGAAAACTTTAGAAAATTAATTAATTTTATTAAATTATTGCCAGGTGAATGTTTCAATAAGTGCATACTTCATTTGATCATATAAAAAGTAAATATTTCAATAGTTGAAAAAAATTGATCAAAAATTAAATCTTACTTTTTAATGAAATTTCTTGATTCAATGTAAATGAGATGTTACATATTCATATAACTAAATTTTGTTCTATATGCACATATTAATCCAATTTAAATTTTATTAAGTTTCTTTTTATAATACGTATGTATAGAAACGTTCGAATACTGTTTGCAGTGGATGAAATATTTCACGAAAGACTCGATATTTATTAAAATATTTAAAACATACGTGCACATATGAATTCAAACTAGCTGAAGTAAATCGTAAAAATGTGCAGAATAAATTTTTATTTTATATTTACACGATATTTAAAATAGTCACTTTGCCAATAGCTCGTCACATGATATTAAAATATTTCTTCGTGAGTTAGTTTAAGTAAAATGTGAATTATGATTAAAATATAAAAAGATACGAAAATACGGAATATAGGAAACATAAAAGTAAAGAATTTATAAACATTATAAAATTATAAAATGTTTCAGATTCACTCGTGGAGTTCCAGCCTGCTTTCAATGCTCTTCCTTAAATGAAAGCACAGCGAAGAAGATCTGCAGGAAACAACCCTTAGGGGTTGTTGCTCACGCAGAAACTCAATTGATTCGGACGTATCCAGCCGGAATGCGTATTGATTCGACGAATTTCAATCCCGTAATCTTCTGGGCCTTTGGTATTCAAATGGTAGCACTAAATTACCAAACCGATGATGCTGGGCTCAATCTAAACTCTGCTATGTTCGAGCAAAATGGACAATGTGGATATGTTAGGAAACCATCAGTTATGTGGGACAAAGGACACATGATGTATAGGTATGTATAAGAGTATCACTTTTCGTTCTACACAACCTTCCATTAATTAAAATAGTTATAATTTGAATATTTTTATTTCACATCGATATCAAAAATTCTCAAGATTAGAACATTATTTCTACCAAACTATTTAATAACTGAAAAATTTTTTAAACGATTCAATTTCGAAAAATAATTATTATAAAGTAAATTATTCGGTTTAAATAAATAAAATTGTCGCTGTATAAAACAATATTTAATAATATTTACGTGTTAAATGGATCCGAATATCAATACGTTTGGATGAAATATAAAACTGACTTTTAGGCGCTTCAATCCCTGGGACAAAGAATTCGATGGACTACATTCGGCACATCTGACGCTTTCAATAGTTTCCGGCCAGTATGTCTCCCCAACAAATTTCGTCGCCAGCACCTACGTCGAAGTTGAACTAGTCGGCATTCCGATCGATTGTGCCAAGCATAAAACAAAAGTAATACAGAACAATGCGCTGAATCCTATTTGGAATGAGAAATTTTGCTTCCAAGTAATGTTCAAGGACCTCGCTTTCCTCCGCTTTGGCATCGTCGAGGCAAGTTCCCATCATTTGATAGCCCAGAGAGTGATCCCGCTAAAATGCTTGAGACCTGGCTACAGACACGTACGTCTGCGTTCCTGTAAAAACAAGCCTTTGGCACTGTCTACCCTCTTCCTGTATTCCCGTTTAGAAGAGGAGAGCCTCGACTATAACACGTGCTGCCGCGATCACAAAGAGTCATCAAAGCGTCCATCGTCGGGAAAAGAGCCAGAAAAATTAACCACCGTGGATCCTGGGCTAGGCGGAGTGACACTGAAAAGAAGAATGTTCTTCCTGATGGTCTACCACGTGATACCCGATGAACCATACACGATATTAAAAGTCACGCAAGAGAGCACGACCCAGGAGGTGATGTTGCAAGCTCTTCAGAAAGCCGGGATATCACCCGATCGCGTAGACGAGTACATCTTGGTCGAGGAAGTTTCGCGCGGTTGGGAGAAGAGAGACAGGGAAGAGTTGCCGACTCAACGTGTGCTGGATCCAACCGAACATCCGTTGCAAGCGCAAGCTTCGTGGAAAGGTCAGGGACGTTTTCTGCTGAAAAGGGTTGGCGACGACCCTAGCAGCAGGGCCTGGTTGGCTTCTATCAGAAGTACAGCAGGTCACTCGAAGCTCGACTCCGAAAGAGACACGTCCACTCACATCTGGGACGAAGCTGACACCTTCTTAGTTTGCATTTACAACGTCTCACCTGACATACCTTACGCGATACTGCGCGTTCCTGTGAGTAGTTCTGCTCAAGACGTGCTAGCCCAGGCTCTGGTGAAAGCCAGAAGAATGGAGGATCCGATGAAATTTGCGCTGGTCGAAGAGCTCGAGTGGGGAGGAACTGGCGCTGTTGGCAGTGGCAGCCGTCAATTGAGAGTCTTGCGGGATGACGAGAACGTGTACAGTACCCAAGCCTTTTGGAAAACGCTCGGAAGATTCATTCTGAGGGAAAGGGAACAAGCGATACCGAGGCGGCACCTGTTACCAGCTACCTTGGACAGACTCAGCAAAGGATTTTCCGTAGGAAGATCCGTCTCTTTACCAGGTTCCAGTAAGGAGAAGGTACCTGTTTCAGAAGCACTTTCCGATCCGACTTCCAGAGGGCTGAGACATCGTCTACTGATGCACGGTCGCAGGAGGGAAGTTCACTCGGATGGCGAAGATACTCGTGAGTCTGATATCTTAAATGCGGCCCTTCACTTGAAAAAAGTGTCTTTAAGAAAATTAAGGGCTTGGAAGTCATAGTGGCAGTCAAGGGCGACATCGATTTCATCGATTTTCGCCACTCGGAGAAACCAACCGTAAGTTACGATAAATCATTGCATTCGAAGTAAAGGTGAACACGAGGTTAGCCTTTAATGGCAATGTATGAAAACGAACCTCGATGATCGTTGGTATCGTTCTGAAAAATTCCACCAATAATCAGCGTTATGATATACATAAACAAAGAGATGCCTAATTGTACTCGACACTGCTTAAATGTGCATAATCTGGGTCTTTAAACCGTTATTTGGAGATGAAACCGGTGTTAGTAAGAAAGAGAACCATCGGTTGAGACAGAGTTTGATTGGACGTAAAATTGTAAACACGTATCTGAGGTTAAACAGCTTCAAGATGGCAAATCAAGCTACGATACGTTCAAACAATCCTGTTAACGCATCTGCTCGCTATCCCAAATTTGTATGAACTCACTAACGATTTTGTACGCATCCACGTGTACTTATTTCATTTCTCATACATATCTATATATTTAATTCTTTTTCATTTAAACTCTAGAAGCAAATTTTATAACAGTAGCTGTTCTTAACGATTCTTAATTTTACTATTGCCACACTTTTCTAGTCATATTAGTATTATATAAATGTACAAATTATAATCTTACCTAATGATCTCCAAGGAAACGAGTTCCTCCATGAGAATTTGAAGTTATGAAATTCAACGGTACCCAAAGAACTTCCAAGGAAACACACAGAAATAGTTTTAATTGCTAATTTCAGTTTCATTAGATTGATTCTTTTGGTTGTAAATTAATGTAAATCTGTTTTTCCATATTTTTTTACACACATGTATATATTTTTTAATCTATACAATATATTTTAATACACCTGTATATTTATACTCGATGCATACACTCTATTAAAAAAAGAAGTTTGTGTACAATATAATAAAAATAGGCTTCGCTAAATTTATTGAGAATCTAGAGGATTTTCACGACAAAATGCACTATTCGTTTAATTTTATTTCGAAAATGGAGCCAGTCATCAATCTTGAAATGGACATAACTTACAGCGGGACCTGATTCATTTTTATACGCATTGACTTGTCCTTCGAGTAATTAACGCTTGCACTTTAAGTACCTGAGTCATTTTTAGAAATTCTTTTATTCATAATAACCATCGATTATTATGAATATTTCAATCGATATGTAGTTATCATGCAGTCGTAGATTTTTTTTCTCACTTGTGTTACGTATCTCTGATATTCAGTGAATGTTATTTCATCTATTATACACTCTGCACAAATTTTTACGCGTTTCTCTTATGAAAAAATAATTTATCCGCATATAAGTTATGTAATTAATACACTGCATAACGTAAATATGTATTCTTACGTGCCATATTTTCAAAGTAATCTTGCAAATTTTTTTACGTAACTTTTATTTCTCCAGATATTTGTATTCCTTTTACATTGTTTTCGTTATTGTATTCGAAAAAAGAATTCACTTGATGACAATAACAAATGATTTCCCTTTATAACCCTTTTTATTTAAAAAGAATGCCTTCTATGCAAAATAGACTGCATGATGTTCTTTCCTAAAATATATATTCAAAGGAAATAAGGAGTATGAAACATGTTAAATGAATACAAACAAATATTAGGAACATAAAGTATTGAATTTATTTATTTCATCTACATAAAAAATTCACTCGGTAGAGAAGATTGGGCAAATTGATATGATTTTCAACTTTTAATTTTCAATATTTTTATTAAAATACACTTTATTTCTTCTTCTTTCGTAATCAAGTCAAAATGTCACCAATTTACTATACTACGAGGTGAGTTTGTACATTTGTGGAGTACGTTGGTGTATTTCTAAATAACTATTTTTATTAAAACATACTTAAGATATACTACTTTATTTTTACCAATATTAAAACGATAATATAATTTATTTTTTTAGAATACATATCGTAGAAAACGAATATCAGCGATTTGATATTAATTAAGTAGAATTTTATTTTTTAATTTTCTTTCGTTTTCGTCGTTTGCAAGTTCTCTCGTGACATAAAAAAATTGGAAATGAGATTATCATAACTTCAAATAACGTAATATGAAATCAAACTAATTAAGAGCATAATGTTTCATATAACATCTCTAAGCAATTTCAAGGATTAACATTAACATTGTATCCGAAACAATGTCTGTTGCGTGTATCAACCTGTTTCTCTATCAATTTACCCAAATCTGACCTATGTACTTTCTATTTCTTCTATCGCTGATTCACCACCATGCACATACTTGATAAGATTCATCGTATTAGTAAACGTGAATTAATGTTTTATTTCTATGACACCCTCCATCTTATAGAAACTGAAGTAGCAACATAAAGTTACATAAAGTAAGAATATATGTCTAAGAATGGCAAATGAGACGTCTAGTCAAGCTCTATCATCGATGTATATCTAGAGATGCACTTCAAGTGAAATGTAACTAAATTATTTTATGAATACGACACTAAACTCGTCCACAATTAGACAAGCAGCATTCTAACAGAGGGATTCATTGTAGGGCAAAGTTCTCGAGATCGCGATGGAGTAAGTTAAAGTTATAAAGTAAATTACTTGTTACAGCTAGTATTTAATAAAAAAAAAAAAATATATGAAACAACAGTATTATTTCCATATTCCCATCGATTGCGATGAGTCACGTTCAACTCAAAGATCATTCTAGTCTACAATGTACCGTGGAGATTCGTTTTAATTATTCGTTTGTTACGAGGTCGCGATTCAGGCAATATATATGTACATACTTACATTATCTTCTCGGTTATTATATCTAACCAAACATACGATCAGATTTTCTCTAACGAAACGAAAAATCTCGACGCGCGTGGAGTATTGCTACTCAGAAGTCATATTTATTATATATTGTTGATACTGAAAAAAAAAGAAAGAAAGAGGAAGAGTAGTTCGGTGTTACTTTTACAATCATTGCCTCCCTAACCTTGAAATGTTAAGCGAATATTATCGTAGATTATAAATATGAGACCAAGGAGTGTCGATTCTTTTTTTACTTTTAAATATCGTTCCGATCGTTTAAACAGTGCACCGCTCGGTTTCGATCTTTTCATCGGAACCTTTTGCCTAATTTTCACGGTATAATTCTACGTACAATAGGTGGAAGTAATTAGCGAAAAAGATGATATAAAATCTATCTACCACGGACCAGAGACGTCACGAATTAATCTTATCCTTTGTCTTCCATATTACTTACCCGAACGAATTTTATAGTTTCAACGAACCGTGACTGACAGTTTCAGAGTACTAGCCACGTGATTTTCCTCTAACCTCTGATTCTAGAAGCGGCAAATGTAAAATCTATTAAAGGCTCACCCAGTATTTTGGTTGAATTAAAATAGCTATTAAAAGAAAATTATAAACGGAGAATGAAAATTATTCAAAGGATACAGAAAATTTTGCAACTGAATATTTTATTACCAGAATGCCGTTTCCGGAATTATATAAAAGTAACGTTTTTTCAAATAACTTCGTGGCGTTACTGTGCTCCTTAATATATTTTTGGACACCACTTCCTTCATCCATCTTTTACCCCTTTTCGAATATATCTAACGATATGTCCTGAAGCAAAGCAAAATTTAAATGCTAAATTTCGAACAAGAGAGAGGTTAATTAAACATATTGCAACGAGATTTACTCGAAAGTAAAATTGAATTTTAATACATTAATCCTCTTTCAAATTTGATAACAATAACGAAATTCTTGATCAATTTCAAGTACAAATTAAAAATGAAAATATTAAAGAAGTACATTTGTGCTAGTTATGAAATAAACGAATTGTACATACAGTTATTAAAATATTCATGCCTGAAGACAAGTTATTTGAAATTTTAAAAGGCACTTACGCTTTTAACAGTTAAAACGAGTGTTTTAAATAGCTTTGATAAAACCAATTTTTATTATCACGTCAAATTATTATGATACCTTAGAAATCTCCACATTATTTTATTGTTGCCTAAATAAATTTCAATTAAATATTTATTTAAGTTCCAATTGAATCTTAAATAAAATTTTCATTTAAATTTCAATTTAAGTTTCGCTCGAAGCTTAAATCAAAGTTTTATTTAAGTTTAAACTTGATTTTAAATTGGATTAAATTTTAATTTAAATTCTTCGATTATTTCATTTTATTATCTCTCTTTTTATTAACTATTAATTTTACATTTCTCGCCCTACTCGATATTAATTATATCAAAAATCGGTACAAATACCATATCACAAAAATTTTCTTACATCCTCTAACCCGATTTAACGATTTTAACTCTCCGTGACATATCTATATACAATATCGTGAACCTTCTAAGTACGTTACATAATATTTTTACATTACGCAATAATCATCAGAAATTACTCTGAACTTGCGTTGCTCGATAATACTTCTGAAAACGATTACAACCTTTTTTTTTCTCGAAATATACATAATCAAAACACAGAGAAAAACTGCAAATACAACGTATCGTGTATGTACTTACACAACATGGACATCTATGACGAGTATTTATATGATATCCATGAATCTGTCAATTGAACGTGTTGTTTAACGTTACTTTCCATTGATTTTAATAGATAAAGCTTATCGAAGGGAATAGTATGCCATGGGTAACGTTTCGCGTTAAACAAAGCAAGACTCTTTTTACGAACAAACACATCAAGGAAACCGCATTTACTACACCAGAGACAGTATTTACGTAGTGTACAGCAAGTATCGTGGAAGATTGTTGTATATAGATGGAAACAAGGGCTACTAATAACGATAATTAATTGTTGTAGTTATTTTCGATGCTCCTTGAGTCTCGGATAAAACCCCCGCATCGAGAAAATCATCGATTACAACGGACGTCTTTCGAATGGTAGAACAGAAATACTACAGCGATAGTTGTCGAACCAAGCTGCTATTTGTTATTCAACTTTTCACAAGCATTCGCGTCGCTACGTACTTATACAAAATTCCTTAGATTAGCAACGTTAAATCTTCGCTAGAGTTGCTATAAACCTCGACGTTGAACAAGCTCGTTTAACCCTTTCGCTACGACGGAGTTGGCCTCACAGAGGCAGCGACATATAACGATCAAAATATAATCACACGATACTCCAATGGAAAATATTGCAAATTATTTGTGTAATCAGTTGCAGAATTATTCATGCACAGCCCTATTTTCTACTTCACCTCGATTACTATTCCTTTACAATGCGAGGCTACAAATTTTTATTCGTTGGGATATGTATTAAATTCGAGAACCAGATGCTTTAACCAGACTATATATTTTAAATAAATTTAAAATTAAATATTTTCATTAAGATGCGTATATTTTTCTATCATTAATTTCGCAATAATTTTATTTTAGTTAATTCGTTGTGTTAGTTGTCATTAATTTTTGTTACATCCAATCAAATATTTTCATTAAGATGCGTATATTTTTCTATCATTAATTTCGCAATAATTTTATTTTAGTTAATTTGTTGTGTTAGTTGTCATTAATTTTTTACATCCAATCGTTATTTAATATTAAAGTTTGTGTTAATTCAAGACTTACTTAGTATGTCAGATATTCCAGTGGTAAAGATTTTGAAATTCGTGTTATAAAAGAAGAGGAATTATTTAAATTCGACAATTGGAAAAATACGAATATTTTTATGATTTATATTTTTTGTAACTTGATTCTACGGGAACAAATAAGTTGAAAATATTCCGTGAGATTTTTTCATACGGGGTTCTGTCTTCGAGTAAATTGACTTTAAATATTTGTTGGTTTAGGTTTGCTGCACGTGATCACGATTATAAGTTGTTTGATAATGACTTCAGGACGAAAAATCTAGGATTCTAGGACCGATAGAACGTAACCCACGCGAATAAAAATATTTATAAGCGCAAACACCAACAGAAACGTTAGTCTACAGCGACATCTGTCAGATAGGAACAAAATTAGGCACGTGTTTACGCTCTGATATTTCAAGTCAATTATCTCGAAAACGAAGGCTTGTAGAAAAAAATTCTATTCCATGTTTTCGATTTATTTTTTAATATATTAATTATATATTAATTATTCCCTGATCAGTTAAACCACCAATTGCATTTTGTATAACGAATTATAAACAAATACATATCAGAATAATTTAAACGCGATTAAACAAGACAGACAATTGAATTAACAAGAACTTTGACAAAAATTTTGATGAATGACTATAATCACTTCTGATATAAAAGTCTCAACGTTGAGTAATTATAATGGAATTTAATACGAGGCCGTGGTTCTCAACCTCTATAAAAGCATGGCTCGTTGAATTCTTTTGTAAAAAGTTAAGAAAATTAGAAAATTAAAATGATATATGTTCTAAAAGAACCTCTGACTGGATATAATTGGTTTTAAGATTCAGCAGATGAGAAATGCTGATTATGGAAGATCAACTAGTTGAGTGACTATAGTCGTTATTAGTAACGAAAGGGTTGACACGTTTGCTACCATAATTCACAAAGAAATCTCATTGTCTGACACATACCAAGCTTCTTTAAATTATAATAATTTTGCAGAGTGCCATAATTTTACGCATTTTTAACATAATAAATACTGCTGCAATATCAAGCTAAGATTGATCCATCGCTTTTTATATTATGTCATCTATTTATTATGTATGTTATGTATAAAATTAATTATTTTGTTTTTACTGGTCAGAAATGAAAAGATGTCTAGCGGAAGGATTGCAAGTTTATCTGATCGTAATAGTTTATTTAATTATTGAAAGCATCAGTCTATGAATTGGATCGTGAAAAACATGGAATCAGAATGACAATTACTAAAGTAATTATTCTTGGTACTTTGGAAACATCAAAAGTAAAATCAGATAGACCATTCTACGTTCTGGACCCTATAGCTGTCTTCTCGGTTCTATACAGTATCCTTAAATTGGATAATCGGCAACTGTTAAGAGTTGTCAAGATTGATAAATCATAACGTCATACCTTAATCAATTCATTCAACCAGGTTGCTTAAATCAATTTTTATTTTATTAATCACAGTGACTTTTGTTCTTATCGTTAGTCTTTTTATTACCTTACTTAGTTATTATCAAATAAAAATAATTATCATCGCTAATTATCACCGAAATTTCACTCGTTTCTAATAAACTTGTATTACTGCCAAAAGTAAACGGAACTTCATATATTTATTCATCGAAAATTATTATTTATCAAAAATTCTTGCAAAATTATAATTTTTTAAAACTTACAAAATTATTATTATCTGTCAAAACTTCTTAAAAAATTATTACTTATTGCAAACGTTTACAAAATTATTACCTGTCAAAAATTTCTATCAAATTATTATTTATCGTAACTCTGTACAGACTTATCGTTAAAAATAGAAGCATAAAGCTCACCGAACGTTAAGCTAATCTTCAAAAAAGCGCTTCATACATACGGTAGCGAACGTGTTAAGGTCCAATCACGTCAAGGCAAACACGAGAACCTTTTCTGCCACGTACCAGAAGATCCTTCACGCTCGTTTTTCCCGTGGTTCCGTCGATTCTCCCAATCGTAACGGCGCTTATGCTTAGGAGTCCCTTATTTACGGCTGATTCCGGAGGATTCGTTGAGAATATTTATAAGACGGAAGCTACGTTGTATTCCGCTAGAAAGAAACAACTACTTCTTAAAACTTTTGGGACCATACTCATTAAGCATATTTTCAAACGTGCTCTCAAGGGCCACCTCAACGCGAACGATGCAGTATTAAATTTCCTTTCGTCGACAAAGATGTTAAGAGCAGGAACAAAACGAATCTTGACAAAACGAATCGTGCAGGAGATCCAACAGAGACAGATCGACATTCGACGAGATTTAAAAAGACGCAATCGAGTTCTGCGACATTACTCGCGCCAATCTTTTAGACGCTTTCTATCCTTTGATCACGCGAATCTTCCACACATCGGATCACAGAACCAATCGTTCATGCGAATTATGAAAGAGAAAGGGAAGCAACTTGTCGAGCATAAAATCCAACCTGTCTTATCACCATCCACATTTATCCTTTCGAATAAATATTTGCAATGAATTCCTGTTTGCGAGCGGAAACAGACGAATCGCGAGCATTTCGAGTCTATACTAACGTCAACGCTAGACCTACGAATCAATCAGGCTACCCGCGAACCTAAAAGCAAACCTAATAAAAACGAGCATAGATACCGACGAATTAATTACACGGATCTTCAGAAATAGGGGAAAAAAGGGACAAAGTCGACCGTGAAAATGAGACGAATCGACGATGTTAGGTTAGCTTTGAACGAACGGTCGAAGAACGGGTTGACTAGCTGGCTATGGTAGGTTTAGCGTTGGATCGTTGCAAGATCAGCTCGAGGCGGGACAAAGGGAACAAAACGTGAACCGGGGCGATCAACTCGATTATCCTTTTTCGATCGAATCGAATTCGAGATGAGGACAGAGGTGGAAGGTGGACACGAGAGAGATGTTATACCCTGATGTCAGTCGGGCATATCCCTGTTGTACATATCCGTGGTTCTTTGGTAGCTGTTACATTCGCTGTGTGCGCGTAATATGTATAAACAAACTGCACGAGCAAGCAAAACCGTGTGCACGTGTGTCTGTAGACGAAGATGTATCCCTGTGCGAGCACACGCTGACGCGTGGCACGCGTCTTTTAGGGCTGGTTTGATAACAATCGATGCTCGATGCCTCGTCTCTGGAATTCTTGTAGCTCGTCGCGAGAAGCTTCTGCGTATATTCAAAGAGACGAATCGTGTCGATAGAGATTTTCTAATAAAACTTACGCAATGCTACTGTAAGATGTATTCGTTGTTGCCGTAGAGGAGCGGAGGATCACGAGCTGCCACGAGTCTTGCTTTCGTCTGTGAACCAACGCGCAGAGCGCCAAAATGAAATTTATATTCGTAGTTTTAACGTGTAATTAAGTATCTGCATCGAACAGGAGAGCCGGGTTCGCGAAAACCGAGCGAACAGTGGTTAGGGTTGCGAGGTTAGATCAACGCTCGAGGTAGCGAGAACTTACAGCGACAATTGTTATCGGATCAAACCGTACCGGTTAAGGCGAATTTGTACTTTGAATTTTCCACGATTAATTTCGTCCATGGCGAACGCGAAAAATGAAAATTCCGGGATTCAAGGCGAATTCTCGATTTTCAAACTTCGAGGGGCATTCGAGGTGATTTCTCTGCGGTGAATAAGATAACGAAAGTGGGAATTTCCAATTTTGGAGTTTGATAAATGGGGAAGATGAAGATCGAAGTATCTAAGGCGAATTTTCACGTTTACGTTTTGCATCGTGGACGATATTCGTTCGTAACGAAAGTAACAGATGAAAGTTCGAACGTTCAAAGCGAATTTTTATTTCTACGCTGAGTTCTTATTTCTCAGCCGAACGCTGAGAGTCGTGTTATTTAAAGCGAGTTTTGAATTTTAGAAAATGGTTCGTCCATAGCGAGCGTGGAAAATGAAAATTCCGGGATTTCAGACGAATTCTCAATTTTCCAACTTGAAGGAGCATTAGAAGAGATTTGCTCGTGATGAATACGAAAATGAAAATGGGGGTACTTACGACGAATCTCCAATTTTGTAGTTTTGAAGTATTTCAGGCGAATTTTCACGTTTACGTTTTGCATCGTGGACGATATTCGTTTGTAACGAACGTAAAAGAGACTTATTACAAGCGTTTAGAGCGAATTTTTATTTAAATTTAAATTGCGATGAACGCTAAGAATGTTATTTAAGGCGAGTTCTCAATTTTGCACTTTGGACGGGCATCTAGGATGATTCGTCCATAGCGAACGTGACAAATGAAAATTCAGGTATCATATTAATTCGATGGTTTCGACTGTGGTAATCTTAGAAGTAAAAACGTTTTTGGTGTATAAATCAAAACAGTCTTTGCTAATATTGTTTTTACTCTGTGATGTGCGTAAAGTGTCATTGTACTGTAAAAAGTTAATTAAAGAACAAAACGGTCTGTCATCGTCACTGGATAAATGTGTGTCTTTACTATACGCGAATCATTCGTTCAATTTGTCAACATTAGAATCAATTTCTAATTTATTCGTTATTTTATTTTAAATAAAATCCAGGAAAATACAAACTCACACTTTTCTTTCTTCTTACATTAATTCAATAATTAATTAATTAATATCTATTTCATCTAAACTATCACCTTTTTAATTTTATTTCAGTTATCTAGACTCAATTCGCTTATTATTATACAAGATTTAGGCTTGTTATTATCACAAATCATCTATTGAACTTGTGACAAGTATAACCAATTTCTAAGTTTATCCTATGTTTTAATTTTTACGTTTGTTATTACCATTTCACTATAGACGAATCATCCTCGAACTCGCAAATATAACCAATTTCTAGTTTATCCTCTGGTTTACTTTGCATATAATAGAGATAACAGCAATCTGTGTATCTTTCGTTACGAATGAAATATTTCGATGCATATCTAAACTGCGAAATCCAATTTGCTCTTCGACACCTGAAAACGAATTTACGCTTTTAAACTCTGAATGTACATCGCAGATAATCCAACCACAGTGAAGCCGAAGCATCCACACCAGTTCAATAACTGAATTGTTCCGCTAATTTTCACTGTTCTCTGCCTCGTTCGCTGATCAAATTAAATATTCACTCTGAGTAACACGAAATAATTAAGAACGATCTTCGTCATAATCTTCGCTGTAGGTAAATCATTCGTGACGAGGATCGAAAATTTCAAGTGTAAATTCGCCAAAATGATTATCGTGTGCTGCACTTCTCTATGGGATACGATTCGGAAGGAAAGAAAAAATTCGAAAGACGAAGAGGTAATAATTGAGGAAGAAAACGAGGGGAGAAATGTAAAAGTTGATAGGAAGAAACGATTTAAGGTGACGTTTCTGCCACGTGACCAGGCTGGTCCGGCCACGGCTGTTGGGATATCTCGTATATGCGTATATATACGAGATGTCTTTTTCATAAGTGTGAATTTTATGATAAATATATATATACATACATATATTACATATATGTATGAATTAACGTAAATACGTATATATATATATGTATATATATACACGTATAGAATGTGGGTCGTTTTCACTGCATTCTCATCGACGGCTTTTTGGTGCATTGTGAGTAAATTAGGTCGTTGCGACTGCTGATATTGATCGCGTGTACAATGTCATTGAATAGTTAACCGATTTGTTAAGTCTTCGCCGAATGGTAGTAACGTAACCACCTGGAAGAAGTGACTTCGAAGTAGCATCAGTGGAAATCGTTCCTGTGAACATTCGATTCTCTACCGTTTCTTGCTTACAGTATACAGTTTGGTTTTGAATTCCCGAGGAACATACGCCAGTTGTATTAGAATTCTTGTACTGCACGGATCGAGCTTTGTTTCCAGAACTCCTCGAAATTCCAAAGAACCGCGAAGCAATCCCGCGTGGAATTTTAAGGAATTTTACAGGATTCTAAAGAACTCCGAGGAATTTAAAAGAGTTTTATAGGATTCTAAAGATGTCTGAGGAATTTTAAAGAATTTTGCAGAATTCTAAGGAACTCTGGGGAATTTTAACAAATTTGCACAATTCTACAGAGCTCGGAAGAATTTTAATGAATTTTATACAATTCTAAAGAAAGTCTGAGGAACTTTATAGAATTTTATAGAATTCTAAAGATGTTTAAGGAATTTTAA
>NIJG01000206.1:18714-29538 GCA_002201625.1 Euglossa dilemma
ATCGAACAATTATAGTCACCACGAAGAACCTCTCCACCGATAAAAGGCTGAGCCACATTGAGCGACAAAAGCCGCAAAACATTTTTGTCCATAAATTAACCGCTATCATCTTCAGATTGGGTCTATTCTTTCACTGCTCATCCTTAAGACGAATTCCAAATACAACACCATTATGAAACAACTATAGTCACCACGAAAAATTCTCCACCGATAAAAGGCTGAGCCACACCATTCACGGCTCATCCTTAAGACGCATCCCCAATTCACTGTTCACCACGAAAAATCCTCTACGAATAAAAGACTGAGCCACACTGACCGTACCTGGCGACATAAGCCGCAAAAATGTCTGCATCCATAAATTAATCGCTATCATCTTTAGATTAGGTCTATTCTTTCACTGCTCATCCTTAAGACGCATTCCCAATTCAACATCGATATCTAACAATTATAGTCACCACGAAGAACCTCTCCACCGACAAAAAGGCTGAGCTACACTGAGCGACATAAGCAGCAAAAATGTTTGCATCCATAAATTAATCGCTATCAACTTTAGATTAGACCTATTCTTTCACGGCTCATCCTTAACCAGTTAACTGTGATTGACGAGTATACTCGTCATGGAGTGATGCGTAAAAAGTGACGATCATTGGCTATATGCATTGTAATTTTTGTGAAAGNGTTTGGGGAAAAAGAAATTCATTACTTTTATAATTTTAGCCGCGAAAATGTCTGCGTCCATAAATTAAAAGCTATCATCTTTAGATTAGGTCTATTCTTTCATGGCTCATCCTTAAGGCGCATCCCCAATTCAACACCAACATCGAACAATTATAATAGTCACCGCGAAGAACTGATAAGCCGCAGAAATTTCTGCGTCCATAAATTAATCACCATTAACTTTAGATTAGGTCTATTTTCTCACGACTCATCATTAAGACGTATCCTCAATTCAACACCATCATGGAACAACTATAGTCACCACGAAAAATCCTCCACCAATAAAAGGCTGAGCTACACTCAGCAACATAAAGCGCAGAAATTTCTGCGTCCATAAATTAATCGCTATCAATTTTATATTAGGTCTATTCTTTCACTGCTCATCCTTAAGACGCATCCCCAATTCAACACTCTCATGAAACAACTATAGTCACCACGAAAAATCCTCTACCGATAAAAGGCTGAACCACACTGATCGTATCTGGCGATATAAGCCGCAAAAATGTCTGCGTCAATAAATTAACCGCTATCATCTTTGGAACTGTAGTCACCACGAAAAATCCTCTACCGATAAAAGGCTGAACCACACTGATCGTACCTGGCGATATAAGCCGCAAAAATGTTTGCATCCATAAATTAATCGCTATCATCTTTAGATTAAGTCTATTGTTTTACTGGACAACCTTAAGACGCATCCCCAATTCAACACTCTCATGAAACAACTATAGTTACCACAAATAACTGATTAAGCCGCAGAAATTTCTGTGTCTATAAATTAATCGCTATCAATTTTATATTAGGTCTATTCTTTCACTGCTCACCCTTAAGACGCATTCCTAATTCAACATCGATATCGAACAATTATAGTCACCACGAAGAACCTCTCCACCGATAAAAGGCTGAGCCACATTGAGCGACAAAAGCCGCAAAACATTTTTGTCCATAAATTAACCGCTATCATCTTCAGATTGGGTCTATTCTTTCACTGCTCATCCTTAAGACGAATTCCAAATACAACACCATTATGAAACAACTATAGTCACCACGAAAAATTCTCCACCGATAAAAGGCTGAGCCACACCATTCACGGCTCATCCTTAAGACGCATCCCCAATTCACTGTTCACCACGAAAAATCCTCTACGAATAAAAGACTGAGCTACACTGACCGTACCTGGCGACATAAGCCGCAAAAATGTCTGCATCCATAAATTAATCGCTATCATCTTTAGATTAGGTCTATTCTTTCACTGCTCATCCTTAAGACGCATTCCCAATTCAACATCGATATCTAACAATTATAGTCACCACGAAGAACCTCTCCACCGACAAAAAGGCTGAGCTACACTGAGCGACATAAGCAGCAAAAATGTTTGCATCCATAAATTAATCGCTATCAACTTTAGATTAGACCTATTCTTTCACGGCTCATCTTTAACCAGTTAACTGTGATTGACGAGTATACTCGTCATGGAGTGATGCGTAAAAAGTGACGATCATTGGCTATATGCATTGTAATTTTTGTGAAAGACAAAACATATTCGCAAATTTTATGTTTTGAATATTTCGAGGCCAGGTAGGAATAAAACGAACAAATAAAACACATGAAAAATTTTAGACGAACTCACGTTTTTCGCGACATAGGTACGCGCTCTCAAAAGGGGGTCCCACAGCTAACTAGTTAAGACGCATCCCCAATTCAACACCAATATCGAACAACTATATTCACCACGAAGAACTGAAAAGCCACAAAAATTTCTGCGCCCATAAATTAATCGCTATCAACTTTAGATTAGATCTATTCTTTCACGGCACATCCTTAAGAAGCATCCCTAATCCATAGTCACCACGAAAAATCCTCTACCGATAAAAAGCTGAGCTACACTGAGCGACATAAGCAGCAAAAATGTTTGCATCTATAAATTAATCGCTATCAACTTTAGATTAGACCTATTCTTTCACGGCTCATCCTTAAGACGCATCCCTAATTCAACACCAACATCGAACTATATTCACCACGAAGAACTGAAAAGCCGCAATAATTTCTACGCCTATAAATTAATCGCTATCAACTTTAGATTAGATCTATTCTTTCACGGCTCATCCTTAAGACGCATCCCCAATTCAACACCAACATCGAACAACTATATTCACCACGAAGAACTGAAAAGCCGCAAAAATTTCTACGCTCATAAATTAATCGCTATCAACTTTAGATTAGATCTATTCTTTCACGACACATCCTTAAGAAGCATCCCTAATCCATAGTCACCACGAAAAATCCTCTACCGATAAAAAGCTGAGCTACACTGAGCGACATAAGCAGCAAAAATGTTTGCATCCATAAATTAATCGCTATCAACTTTAGATTAGATCTATTCTTTCACGATACATCCTTAAGACGCATCCCTAATCCATAGTCACCACGAAAAATCCTCTACCGATAAAAAGCTGAGCCACACTGACCGTACAAGGCGACATAAGCCGCAAAAATGTCTGCGTCCATAAATTAACCGCTATCCCTGACCTCCACACCTCAGAGGATCGATGATACCATAAAAGTATCAATCAACGGCGTCTCGAAAAACAGCCCTGCCCAACGACTGCTACTCAAACCACCGCCCTGTGCACCTCCTGTCCTTTCAATCACGCCACCATCAAACACATCATCACGTGGAAACCGCCTGAAAGGCCAGCAAAAGATAGAGCGAGGCAGAATTTCGAGCAGCAACCCCCGAGGAGGCGAAAGAGGCTCGTGACCGCCTGCTTTAATGATAGCTCTCTGCCGATTCATAAACTGCGAATCGAGGCTCGTATCGCATTAAAAGCGTCGCTGTTAAACAAGACGGGGGTCCGGTTAAAAATAAGAAACCAGTGGAACAGGTTTGGAAACCGCCATCGCGGCGAATTTCACGCGGGGACGACAAAACGTCGCGGCGGGCCCTACACGCCCGGTACTCCGCCATCGATCACGGGGCCCCGGCGTTAATTAACGAATTACCGAAGTCTCGTCGCCCTTCGACTTATTTTTAATCCCCCCTCTCTCTATGTCTCTTCAGCTACCCCTTCGTTCCGCTTTATTTTCAGGCCGGTTAATACCGGCTATTGCGTTCCCTTTCAACGCCCTGCGCTCGAATGTCGAACAACGTGATGTCTACACGTGTATCGATCAGGTTAATTATAAACTCCGCGGCCTTTTAGCGTCTGTTATTTTCGTGTAATTGCGACGCAGCGTCGCGGCCGGACCGATCGGCCGGAAACATCGGATTAATTTTGTTGCGTCCGAGTTATTCGCGGATCACGAAGCGGCCCGTGAAAGTTGCGCCCCGATCGGGTTGGGTAAGATGACCCGACGTTGTGGTTATTGATCGCTTCTAAATTGTAACACGTGTTGTAATTAGCGACAGGCCTTCTTTCTCTTTTTCTCCGGCTTCGCTGCACGCTGGCTGGCTAGGCTGGCTCGTCGCCTTTTCGGTTCGCTGACGCGGAGGCTTCTCTCTGGGTTCGGTGCAGCTCGCTGCGACTGGAGGAGGAGCAGGTGGGTGATGGGAATTGTCTGACTGAGTGAAAGAGAGAGATAGGGATTGGCAGAGGTTCTGGATATGGACGGATTGAGAGTTTGCCGGTTCGAGATGAGTTGCGACAGTGGTTTAAGGTTTGGGATAGGAAAGGCGAATAGTGATTCGTGAATCAAGTGGGTGATGGGAATTTTGATAGGGTTTTTGATGGTTTGAGAGTTTATATAGTTTTGTGATGAGTTGAGATAGTGTTCTAAGGTTTGGGATAGGAGGATTAAATGGAGAGGATACTTATATATGAAGTAGAATAGTGATTCGTGAATCAGGTGGGTAATGCACATTAGCTAATTGAGTGAAAGAGAGAGGAGGTAGGTTTGGATAGGGTTTTGAATGGATTGATAGCTTATAGTTCTGTGATGAGTTGAGACAGTGTTTGAAGGTTTGGGATAGGATGGGTAGATGGAGAGGATAGCTATGAAAGTGGTGAAACAGTGATTCGTGAATCAGGTGGGTGATGGGAATTGTCTGACTGAGTGAAAGAGAGAGAGATAGGGATTGGCAGAGGTTCTGGATATGGACGGATTCAGAGTTTATAGTTCTGTGATGAGTTGAGACAGTGTTTGAAGGTTTGCGATAGGATGGGTAGATGGAGAGGATAGCTGTGAAAGAAGTGAAACAGTGATTCGTGAATCAGGTGGGTGATAGGAATTGTCTGACTGAGTGAAAGAGAGAGATAGGGATTGGCAGAGGTTCTGGATATGGACGGATTGAGAGTTTGCCGGTTCGAGATGAGTTGCGACAGTGGTTTAAGGTTTGGGATAGGAAAGGCGAATAGTGATTCGTGAATCAAGTGGGTGATGGGAATTTTGATAGGGTTTTTGATGGTTTGAGAGTTTATATAGTTTTGTGATGAGTTGAGATAGTGTTCTAAGGTTTGGGATAGGAGGATTAAATGGAGAGGATACTTATATATGAAGTAGAATAGTGATTCGTGAATCAGGTGGGTAATGCACATTAGCTAATTGAGTGAAAGAGAGAGGAGGTAGGTTTGGATAGGGTTTTGAATGGATTGATAGCTTATAGTTCTGTGATGAGTTGAGACAGTGTTTGAAGGTTTGGGATAGGATGGGTAGATGGAGAGGATAGCTATGAAAGTGGTGAAACAGTGATTCGTGAATCAGGTGGGTGATGGGAATTGTCTGACTGAGTGAAAGAGAGAGAGATAGGGATTGGCAGAGGTTCTGGATATGGACGGATTCAGAGTTTATAGTTCTGTGATGAGTTGAGACAGTGTTTGAAGGTTTGCGATAGGATGGGTAGATGGAGAGGATAGCTGTGAAAGAAGTGAAACAGTGATTCGTGAATCAGGTGGGTGATAGGAATTGTCTGACTGAGTGAAAGAGAGAGATAGGGATTGGCAGAGGTTCTGGATATGGACGGATTGAGAGTTTGCCGGTTCGAGATGAGTTGCGACAGTGGTTTAAGGTTTGGGATAGGAAAGGCGAATAGTGATTCGTGAATCAAGTGGGTGATGGGAATTTTGATAGGGTTTTTGATGGTTTGAGAGTTTATATAGTTTTGTGATGAGTTGAGATAGTGTTCTAAGGTTTGGGATAGGAGGATTAAATGGAGAGGATACTTATATATGAAGTAGAATAGTGATTCGTGAATCAGGTGGGTAATGCACATTAGCTAATTGAGTGAAAGAGAGAGGAGGTAGGTTTGGATAGGGTTTTGAATGGATTGATAGCTTATAGTTCTGTGATGAGTTGAGACAGTGTTTGAAGGTTTGGGATAGGATGGGTAGATGGAGAGGATAGCTATGAAAGTGGTGAAACAGTGATTCGTGAATCAGGTGGGTGATGGGAATTGTCTGACTGAGTGAAAGAGAGAGAGATAGGGATTGGCAGAGGTTCTGGATATGGACGGATTCAGAGTTTATAGTTCTGTGATGAGTTGAGACAGTGTTTGAAGGTTTGCGATAGGATGGGTAGATGGAGAGGATAGCTGTGAAAGAAGTGAAACAGTGATTCGTGAATCAGGTGGGTGATAGGAATTGTCTGACTGAGTGAAAGAGAGAGATAGGGATTGGCAGAGGTTCTGGATATGGACGGATTGAGAGTTTGCCGGTTCGAGATGAGTTGCGACAGTGGTTTAAGGTTTGGGATAGGAAAGGCGAATAGTGATTCGTGAATCAAGTGGGTGATGGGAATTTTGATAGGGTTTTTGATGGTTTGAGAGTTTATATAGTTTTGTGATGAGTTGAGATAGTGTTCTAAGGTTTGGGATAGGAGGATTAAATGGAGAGGATACTTATATATGAAGTAGAATAGTGATTCGTGAATCAGGTGGGTAATGCACATTAGCTAATTGAGTGAAAGAGAGAGGAGGTAGGTTTGGATAGGGTTTTGAATGGATTGATAGCTTATAGTTCTGTGATGAGTTGAGACAGTGTTTGAAGGTTTGGGATAGGATGGGTAGATGGAGAGGATAGCTATGAAAGTGGTGAAACAGTGATTCGTGAATCAGGTGGGTGATGGGAATTGTCTGACTGAGTGAAAGAGAGAGAGATAGGGATTGGCAGAGGTTCTGGATATGGACGGATTCAGAGTTTATAGTTCTGTGATGAGTTGAGACAGTGTTTGAAGGTTTGCGATAGGATGGGTAGATGGAGAGGATAGCTGTGAAAGAAGTGAAACAGTGATTCGTGAATCAGGTGGGTGATAGGAATTGTCTGACTGAGTGAAAGAGAGAGATAGGGATTGGCAGAGGTTCTGGATATGGACGGATTGAGAGTTTGCCGGTTCGAGATGAGTTGCGACAGTGGTTTAAGGTTTGGGATAGGAAAGGCGAATAGTGATTCGTGAATCAAGTGGGTGATGGGAATTTTGATAGGGTTTTTGATGGTTTGAGAGTTTATATAGTTTTGTGATGAGTTGAGATAGTGTTCTAAGGTTTGGGATAGGAGGATTAAATGGAGAGGATACTTATATATGAAGTAGAATAGTGATTCGTGAATCAGGTGGGTAATGCACATTAGCTAATTGAGTGAAAGAGAGAGGAGGTAGGTTTGGATAGGGTTTTGAATGGATTGATAGCTTATAGTTCTGTGATGAGTTGAGACAGTGTTTGAAGGTTTGGGATAGGATGGGTAGATGGAGAGGATAGCTATGAAAGTGGTGAAACAGTGATTCGTGAATCAGGTGGGTGATGGGAATTGTCTGACTGAGTGAAAGAGAGAGAGATAGGGATTGGCAGAGGTTCTGGATATGGACGGATTCAGAGTTTATAGTTCTGTGATGAGTTGAGACAGTGTTTGAAGGTTTGCGATAGGATGGGTAGATGGAGAGGATAGCTGTGAAAGAAGTGAAACAGTGATTCGTGAATCAGGTGGGTGATAGGAATTGTCTGACTGAGTGAAAGAGAGAGATAGGGATTGGCAGAGGTTCTGGATATGGACGGATTGAGAGTTTGCCGGTTCGAGATGAGTTGCGACAGTGGTTTAAGGTTTGGGATAGGAAAGGCGAATAGTGATTCGTGAATCAAGTGGGTGATGGGAATTTTGATAGGGTTTTTGATGGTTTGAGAGTTTATATAGTTTTGTGATGAGTTGAGATAGTGTTCTAAGGTTTGGGATAGGAGGATTAAATGGAGAGGATACTTATATATGAAGTAGAATAGTGATTCGTGAATCAGGTGGGTAATGCACATTAGCTAATTGAGTGAAAGAGAGAGGAGGTAGGTTTGGATAGGGTTTTGAATGGATTGATAGCTTATAGTTCTGTGATGAGTTGAGACAGTGTTTGAAGGTTTGGGATAGGATGGGTAGATGGAGAGGATAGCTATGAAAGTGGTGAAACAGTGATTCGTGAATCAGGTGGGTGATGGGAATTGTCTGACTGAGTGAAAGAGAGAGAGATAGGGATTGGCAGAGGTTCTGGATATGGACGGATTCAGAGTTTATAGTTCTGTGATGAGTTGAGACAGTGTTTGAAGGTTTGCGATAGGATGGGTAGATGGAGAGGATAGCTGTGAAAGAAGTGAAACAGTGATTCGTGAATCAGGTGGGTGATAGGAATTGTCTGACTGAGTGAAAGAGAGAGATAGGGATTGGCAGAGGTTCTGGATATGGACGGATTGAGAGTTTGCCGGTTCGAGATGAGTTGCGACAGTGGTTTAAGGTTTGGGATAGGAAAGGCGAATAGTGATTCGTGAATCAAGTGGGTGATGGGAATTTTGATAGGGTTTTTGATGGTTTGAGAGTTTATATAGTTTTGTGATGAGTTGAGATAGTGTTCTAAGGTTTGGGATAGGAGGATTAAATGGAGAGGATACTTATATATGAAGTAGAATAGTGATTCGTGAATCAGGTGGGTAATGCACATTAGCTAATTGAGTGAAAGAGAGAGGAGGTAGGTTTGGATAGGGTTTTGAATGGATTGATAGCTTATAGTTCTGTGATGAGTTGAGACAGTGTTTGAAGGTTTGGGATAGGATGGGTAGATGGAGAGGATAGCTATGAAAGTGGTGAAACAGTGATTCGTGAATCAGGTGGGTGATGGGAATTGTCTGACTGAGTGAAAGAGAGAGAGATAGGGATTGGCAGAGGTTCTGGATATGGACGGATTCAGAGTTTATAGTTCTGTGATGAGTTGAGACAGTGTTTGAAGGTTTGCGATAGGATGGGTAGATGGAGAGGATAGCTGTGAAAGAAGTGAAACAGTGATTCGTGAATCAGGTGGGTGATAGGAATTGTCTGACTGAGTGAAAGAGAGAGATAGGGATTGGCAGAGGTTTTGGATATGGACGGATTGAAGAGTTTGTCGGTTCTAGATGAGTTGCGACAGTGGTTTAAGGTTTGGGATAGGAAAGGCGAATAGTGATTCGTGAATCAAGTGGGTGATGGGAATTTTTTGACTGACTGAGTGAGTGAAAGAGAGAAATGGGTTTGGATAGGGTTTTAGATGGATTGAGAGTTTATATAGTTCTGTGATGAGTTGAGACAGTATTTGAAGGTTTGGGATAGGATAAGTAGATGGAGAGGATAGCTGTGAAGAACGTGAAATAGTGATTCGTGAATCAGATGAGTGATGGGAGTTATCTGACTGAGTGAAAGAGAGCGGGATGTATTTAGATGGATTGAGAGTTTATATAGTTCTGAAATGAGTGAGGACAGTGTTCTAAATTTCGGTATGGGAGGCTTAGACGGAGAGAATGATGTATAAGAAGTGGAATAGTCATTCGTGAATCAGGTATGTAATGGGAATTTTGATAGGGTTTTTGATGAATTGAGAGTTTATAGTTCTGTGATGAATTGAGACAGTGTTCTAAGGTTTGGGACAGGAGGATTAGATGGAGAGGATGCTGTGTATGAAGTGGAATAGTGATTCGTCAATCAGATGGGTGATGGGAATTATTTGACTGAGTGAGTGAAAGAAAAAGGAGGTAGGTTTGGATAGGGTTTTGAATGGATTGAGAGTTTATAGTTCTGTGATGAGTTGAGACAGTGTTTGAAGGTTTGGGATAGGATAAGTAGATGGAGAGGATAGCTGTGAAGAACGTGAAATAGTGATTCGTGAATCAAATGAGTGATGGGAATTACTTGACTGAGTGAAAAAGAGAGAAATGGGTTTGGATAGGGTTTTGGATGGATTGAGAGTTTATATAGTTCTGAGATGAGTTGGGACAGTGTTTCAAAATTTGGGATGGGAGGATTAGATGAAAAGAATGACGTGCAAAAAGTGGAATAGTGATTCGTGAATCAGGTGGGTGATGAGAACTATCTGACTGAGTGAAAGAGAGAGAAATGGATTTGGATGGATTCAGAGTTTATAGTTCTGAGATGAGTTGGAACAGTGTTCTAAGGCTCGAGACAGGAGGATAGCTGTGCAAGAAATGAGAGAATAATTGGTAGATCAAGTGAGTTTTGGAAAGTTTTGGATATGGATGGACTGAGCGTTTACAGGTCTGAGATGAAAGTTAGGATAGTTTCCTAAGATTTGAGATAGTAGAATAGCTTTGCAAGAAATGAGACAATGATTGGTAGATCAGGTGAGTGACAGAAATTGTCTAACTGTTTGAAAGACAGAGGAAAGTTTTGGATATGAATCGACTGAGAGTTTGTAATTCTGAGATGAATTGACACAGTATCCTAAGGTTTGAGATAATCTCCTAGAATAGCTGTGCAAGAAGTGGAATAGTTATTGATTTAGGATTGGTGACAATCACAATTATCTAACTGTGCGAAGGAGAGAGAGTTTGGTTTTGGATATAGATGAATTGAGAGTCTATATGTCTTTAGATGAATAGAGACAGTGTCTTAAGAGTGAAGATAGAATGATATCTGTAAAATAAGTGTGTTAATATTGGTAATTGCTGAATCTGCAATTGGTAGATCACGTGAATGAAAGACAGAGGGAAGTATTGAATATGGATAGATTAACAATTTGCAAGTCTGAGATGAGTTGGAACAGTGTTCTAAAGTTTGAGATAGGAGATTAGCTATGCAGGAAATGGAATAATGATTCGTAGGTCAAGTAAGTGATAGAAATTGTCTAACTGGGTAAAAGACAAAGGAAAGTTTTGGATAT
>NIJG01000206.1:92016-106772 GCA_002201625.1 Euglossa dilemma
TATATTTATTTATTATATATATATATATATTTCTCTCTCTGCAAATTACGATCATTCTTCATCACCATTGATTTCCTTTTGCCACTTGTACCATCGTCAGAGCGTTCCTTATGAATTACGTTTTTTTAATCTTTCGTTTTTTAAGGCAATATTATTTCAAGTGTTCATACCGTTTTCGCAATTACGAAGTCGGTTGCGTCGAAATCATTTTTCCATTATGATCAGCGTATCAAAATGGCGGTTGTTTATTGTTTTTTTTTTCACTTTTTTTTTCTCTTTTTAAGATGGCCGAATGCATAGATTAAGTGATTTTGCTCACTGCGCGACTAAATTTAAGCAATCTTTTGCCGTGATATAAGAATTCGTATAGTATATGATAATCATAACAAATTAACGTACGGTGTATGTGTGGGGAAGAGGGTAGGTTGTTGTGTGCGCCGTGTACATATGTATGTGTGTATAGTATGAAATGGCATCGCATTAACACGTACAAACTGCTGGAATCAGGCTAAAATGCTTTCAAAAGTCACTGACGCTTTATCGAACAAACTCTTCTGCTATTTCGAGACCACCTTTTTTCTTTTACAACTACACATATAATTCTTCCTCCGTTCCATCTTTTTATTTTACAGTTTCTAGTACTTTGTATCTTTACGTAGCTCGGTTGAGATCAACTGGCTGCTTAAGATCACATTCCCTGTCAACTGGTCACTAATCATGCTAATATATCGCAGAATAAAAATAAAAGGTTAATCGCAACGTTGAAATAAAATATATCGCAAAGTATCTACAACGAGCGAAAAGGAGAAAATGAAAGAACGCGATATAATAAAATTCTTTTTACAAGTAAATACTGCCGTGCGATATTATGAATCCAAATTATTGTTGAAATTCGCAAATATTTGGAAATATTTACGTATGACGTAAATCATGGGAAGATGAACGACAAGTGTAGAGCATGTGGGCAAAAAATAGTATAATAATATAAACGAACTACACGGTTCTCTTCTCTATGGCCTTCAGCAGTCAACTAACCTCAAACATGCTACAACGCTCGTCAATTTTCGAGGCTTAACCTTTGCTATTAACCATCACGCTCTCAGAAAAGGTTCCATTCGCTGTGAGAATCATAAAGCATGCAACGAAATCTTTTCTGCGAGCTTCACAAAAACGAACTTCGTTTATAACACTCTTTCCAACCATCGAACGCGTTTCGAGATCTTTAAAACGTACTCTCATTATTCCGAAACATCATTCGAAATCGCGTATACATTTAAATTTTATTTTCCATGAGCTTTTGTATTATATTTATCTCTGAACTCGTAATACACGAAGATCTCTCTTCGGATTTTCATCTCGCTAGCAAACATATATTGCTCTTATTTGTTACTTTTTTTTTTTTTTCATTTTTTTTTCTTTTTCACTTTTCACAGACCTTACCTAGAACCGTCGACTCACATTCGCATATCACCATTCAAGAATCGTTCGAAGAAAGAAAAAGGAATAAAAAAACAAAAATCGTCCTCATATTGTTCTGCTTATACATTATGGTCCCTACAAAAAATACATTACATCTATAAGCAGTTTATATTAATTATTATAATAGTCAATATCTATGTACACAACATTCTTTTAATTTAATTCTCGTCGCTATATTAGAACTTCCTACCTAATACTTAAAACGTTTTCTTCCTACGATACCACTTTTTCTCACCGTTTTTCCTTTATTTAACTTTAATAAAGTATATAGCTTGGGAATGTGTTACATACAGCAAATATAGTCGTACGACCAATCGGTTAAAAGAAACATTCGCTACGAAATAAAATTATACTAACCTAACTAACAATGAGTATACTAGTGGTAGATAGTAAAAGCGCGGTGATAATTACGACATAATAGTAATGATAATATTAATAATAATAACAATAACGATATAATAAATGTAAGGATAAATTCGTGACGACAAATCAAATCCACGATAAATATCGGAACGAAATTCGAAATGAATCAACCAAAGAAAAAAAAAAAAGAAAAACAAAAAATACGAGTATAAAATTATACATAGAAACAAAGTAATCTAAGGATATGATTTATCGCAAAACGGTATACGAGAAAGGCTTCCGTAAAAATATTTAAGTAACACGATGGAAAAATTGTGCGGGTCGCGCATTCGAAATCGTTCGTTTCATTGGAAACGTTTGCCATAAATCATACAAAACGACGCGTTTTACATTAGAAACAGAACGTCGTCGTGTCGACGGCGACCACCGTAAAATCCTATTAAATTGTATATATAATTATAATACGCGTAACCACGTGTTATATTCTTCTCGATTTCTCGTTATAAATCGCTCTAACTATTATAATTCCCCTATGTACAGTTGCAGCGTCTCGGTGGATGCAGCTATTTATTTTTTTTTTTTCCCTCTTAACAATCTCGCATCTTTCATCCTCGACGAAACGTGTAAATTGAACTGAATTTGATTCGACGTGTGTAACCTTTCTTCTTAACTTTATTCTCTGCGCGCTTTTCCTCTCTTCCTCTCGCTTCCTAACCTCTTTCAGTTCCAATCTTACTCGTCGTTTTCGTTTCTTTCTATTCACAGCACTTTTTTTCCTTTTTGTTTGTAATCCTCGTGTAGACGAGAGACGTCCGACAAAGTCCATCGTTCGACAGAGAGATTCATATCACAAAGTAGGTATAGTTATACGTAAGTGCTTCGCAATAATTAATCGTAGTTAGGAGAGAGATCATCACGGCCTCGAGAATGTCTCGAACGATTGACTTTGCGGACGGCTCAACGGTTCGCAAACATCAAAATTGCCTCTAAAATATAATATATGTATGTATATATAGGTAGCGTGTAACTACACTTCGAAAAATTGACAGTGACGGGCCAAACAGCGTGCGAGATATATCGTACATAGGTAAGTGTGTCTGTATTAACGTAAGTAAATGCTGTGACAACGTCAGCATAATAGTTCTTTTTTTCGAGACTGTGTAAAATTAACTCTATATCATTCGGTTATTTATTTCTTCGTTTTAAGTTGAATTTTACTGAAGCATATGTAGAACGGTTTCGTACCCGAAGCGATAGGAAAAACAGTTTCAAATTATCGGTTCGTGCAAACGGCGTTGTTGTCCCTATATAACATCATCGTTATTTGTTAAAATGTATTTTTTTTTTCTTTTTCGTAAAATCTCCTTAATTACTTCCTTTTCCCCTTGATTTATCGCTTTAAAAGAAATTGAGCTGATAGGAGTATCCTTATATCTTTCCCATTTTCGTTTCTTCACTTCTTACGCTAGGATTTTTTATTTTTTTTTTTTATTTTGCACTGATAGATATTCATATTCGTGTCTTACTTATAGCTTTCCTTCGATTGTGGTAAAAGTGCTTTAAGCACTCTATAAAATTTCTTTTCCTGAGTGAGTTTTATATATTTCTTTCTTTCTTTCCTTTTGTCTTCTTTCTCTTACTTTTTTTCTCTCTTTTGTTACATCGAAATTGGATACGAAAAGCTTTCAGGTACAAAACAACAAGTAGACTTCTCTCTAACAACGTGTGAGTTAAATGATGTGTAATAAGCCAGACCTTGTCCGAGACATTTCTAAAAGTGTTACACAATTAATCCCAATTGACTTGTGATTTTATTTCATCGGCATTCGTTAACGAAAATCTATAGCTTTCGGTTTTCCTTTCGTTGCTTGGAAGCATAATTCATTTCATAATTCATTCTACATAGAATAGGACAAGAGTAACGCACGCATCACGACGAAAAATCGCACGAACGCTTCCATTTTTTTGTTTTCTTTCTTTTTTAGTAGTTATCGCTAATGTTCTCTCTGAAAGCTCTTAAAATAGTATGTCGCTGATACAGTAGTATTTAGAAGAAAAAACATTAGAGATCAAGGTGCCGCTTCAATTAAAAGCGTGATTCTTCTTTTTGATAATATAGTTCGGTTTTTGCAGAAACAAAAAGAAAAGAAAAAAGGAATAAAATGTACGCTATTGCAAAGTGTTAAAACAATTTTATAAACGAGTCAACTATTAATCTTCATCCGTTTGTTTTTTGGGTGTTTTTTTTTTCCTTTACATTGCTACGTTAAATTGACTACTTTTTTTTTTTATTTCTGAGAAAGCCTAACCACTAGTTATAAAATAAATCGCAGCTCTCGATCTGCAATTATAATGATATTCATTATAGATCGTTAACTCTATCACTTAATTAATTATCTTTAAATATACGTTTGTCTAGTCTTGTATTTCTTAAGGCAGGAATTTTTATATTTACAGTTTTGTCCTTGTTGGCCTTTCTTCCTTTTTCCTATTTTTTTTTTTTTTTCTTTTCCCTTTTTCCTTAAACCGCGCAAGGCTCGTTTCCCATTGGGAAAGAAAAACTCGTTTCAGACAAAGAAAATCTTTCAGATCAAGTTATAAGATGTCTGTCTGAAACGAGCCTAAACATTTTTCACCTATTACACTCCTATTTATTGACATATATATCGCATCACCGTAAAAATGTACATTCTAGTGATATTAGTTCCTAAAAATAGCCAAACCGTCGAGACAAACCTGTGGCAAATCATTTCGTACGATAAACGATATTCTTCACGTAAATATAATCATTGTAAAAATATTTTCGACTCACCTGTATTCAAGAATATATAATTGCGTGTGTGTGTGTGTAAAATTTACTTATATCTTCAACAGAATTTAAATTTGTATCTGACAATATACGGAACGATATAAGATAATTCTTTGTCTTTCGATCTCTTTAAAAAAGTATATTAGCACCATATATGTATGTATACAGATTACCCCTTCTCTCTTTTATTCAAAGTCATTTCTAACACTTTCCCCCATTTACAGTTTTTTTTTTCTTTTTAGGATTGCACAAATCAATAATGCACATACGTTGTACACGTTATTCCTTTCTATATATTGTATTAGTTTACCTGCGACCTCAAAACAATTTGCCACAGACTCACTTTATCACCTTTTTGATATAATTCAATTGCATAGCCTCTAATACGAGTTAAACATTAAACGTTCCGTACAAGCTTATCCGTTTTACCAGTCAACGGTTTGACTTCTGTATCCGGTTCTTCCATAGCGAGAGGCGCTTGCCTTGTATCGGGAACGTCGACGTCCATTGCGTTTTTCGAACGATTCCCTGTTTCAGTCGAATCCTGCGTCTGATTCGATGAGCCAGTTTCTTCTAAGTTTGTCGATTTTGTAGGCTCCGTGGGTGACGAAATTGATGACGGCGTGGGTAATTCGGAGTTCGGCGTAGTGCCGTCTCCATCTACCGCATTGTGATGATGCGGTCTTTCTTCGAATACTAAAAATAAATACAGGTACTGTGAAGTTTAACGATCACATCAAATAATGTTCAACAATGTCTAGAAACGCAATCAAAACATTTTGTTTCTACCTTTTCCATCTTTTATTATAACGTTAGTGTTTTTGTGATTTCAAAATATGAGTTTTATAAGATCCAGTAATCGTATAAGATATAAATACATTGATTTTAAATATACATACGTTTGTCAAGGCTGATAATTGACCCTACGAATTCATTAACGGTGAAAGATGGCGCTTGATCTTCCATCTGTCTTCTCCTTCTAACTAACCACCAGTCGATGAGGAACAGTGCCAAAGCTAAAATCTTGATGCCAGCGCAAAGTCCAACATATCTGAAACATATTAAAAATATAACTCTGCTGTTTGGTAATGCTTGTAAAATTTGATGTGAAATTGTGTATTAATAGTTCAGTTATTGTACCTGTATCTAAATTGTTCAATATCGTAGAGTAGACATCGTCCGCCTTTTTCTCCACAAGTGCTTTTCCAAAGTAAGCACGTAGAATCGATTAAGTTGCCAAATAAAATAGGAGCAGGTATGTAACCGAACAGTCTAAAGATTACAAACTGCATGCCTAAAGCAAATGATCTTTCTTCTTCTGAGACTGATCTGTTCACAAAAATTCGAATGCATTTAATAATATATAATTTGTCTAATGATATAGCATACAATGTAAAAATGAAATTTACCGTAACACTATCATTAATAGAGGCATCTGAGTGATAGCAACAATAAACGTCATAAAAAAAAGTAAAATTAAGAACGGGAATATAGTCCTACATGGCGAAGTGCAGGGACCAGCTGTAGCTACTGGCACTACTGTTACTTCTGCGAATTCTGGAGCTGCCGGGGGCAACATTGTTAAGTTTCCGTGTATACCTAAAATACAAATGCACACATTAAAGAATCACCTATTATGATACAATATAAATCGACAAATAAAACTCCAGCTATTACTACACTATTTTAACATTTTTTACACAAGAGACTTTAATATTGTTATACATTACAGAAAAGTATTCCAATTTAAATATATGACACATATGTAAATATATATTAGAACACATTTACGTTTACTTTCATTTTGAAAATGTTAAGTGACTAAAAACTTATACTTGCAACCAGAAAAAATTCACACTTACATGCACAATTAGTGAAATTCGATTTGGAACTGAAGGCAGTGCAACCTGCATGACAAGGGCTAAAATACGTGAGACCGTTGTTTCCACAGACTGGCTCGACGTCTGTCATTCGACATTCGCAACCAAAGTTGCATGCGGCAGTGAGATTTACTTGAAAGGGCTCCGGACCCTTTGTGCTGCTGTTAAAGTACGGTATAGTGGTCCCAGCCATTTTTACGTTGTCGCAACCGAGGAAAAAGAGGAGGCCATAGCACACCAGGCATATGATGTTCGAAACGAGAACGAACTGAACCGCACCTTTGGGTCTTAATTCTAAACGTTTGAGCAAACATCCGCCAAAAAAGATTCCGATGCAGGCACCTGGTATCGCTATAGAGCCGGTGAATACACTGGCTTGACTTTTTCCCAGGCTGAATTGGGTCTCCAGATACTTTGGTAGAAAGACCACGAATCCGGAAACGATTACTAATTCCATGCAAGCTCCTAAACACGTTACGACGTATACTGGGTTGCACACCAACCTCCACATGCTCCTGGGAATATCTAAAAAAGAAAAAAGTATCATAGTTATATAGAAATATAGTATATTTCTAGTATACTATATATAGTGTATTCTATATTTATATAGAACATACTTTAAATAATTTATAATATTTACTAAAAGTACCTTTATTGTATTTTGTTAAGTATTAATACTTAAAATGTCAAGTATTTACCCTTTACATCTTTGCCGTAACCACTATCGTCCAGTTTTTCCTTTTTCGGCTCTTTGCATGGTTCCTTTTCTTTTTGCGACGACGATTTATTTTTCTCGATGATTCGTATTTTCTCTTTTTCCCGTTGCAACGTTTTAGGAAAACTGAAGAACGGAATTGCCACTAGAATAAGAAGCAAACCACAAAGTAGGAATCCACCCCACCACATGCCCACCCATCTGTGATCTCCTGGATCTACAAAAAATTCAATTTCATTTTATTAAGTACTTCATAATTTGCAAACAAATGAAATCTTATTGAATTCGTTTGATTACCTATACTGATGATTGTTCCAGAGAAGGAATCCATGTGAAATGATAATAGATAAGCTCCAAGAAGAAAACCTAAAACTGGTCCGAAAGCTGCCATACTATACATACAACCTGGAAAAATAAATAAAATTTTACTTAATAAATATTCTTCGGTGTTAAATTTTAAATATTACGAAATAATATATTTATTTACCGATATACAAAGAAGCACTTTCCGGTCGTACATGATCATCTATATAAGTAGTACCGAGAGTAAATAAAGGAGAACCACCACAGCCTAATAATAACTGAGCAAGTACAAATAACATAACAGGACCAGCAGTAGATGGAGATCCCTGAATGCAATTATCACCTCTTAAATTGTTGTGTGGTGCTAAAGGTGGAGATGATAATCCAGACGATAAACGACCTATGACGAAAGAATCCTTTCAGTTTCTTTGCTGAGTAATCTTTCTTTACTAAGACATTAGTGAAATAAAAATATGGATTTCGTTGATACTTAAATAAGATGTTATATAACTGTATAATTTACATTAAACATCTCTCAAGCTCTTTCTATTAAAATTATGTTTTTGTAAAGTGTATAATTCAAAAATAATTTTAATTTGCTTCATAATTGAGAGGTGTTACAAAAAATTTCAAGGAATAAAGATAATCTACATTAAATATCTCTCAAGTTTTCTCTATTAACATTATGTTTTTTTAAAGTGTATAATTCAAAAAGAATTTTAATTTGCTTCATAACTGAGAGGTGTTCCAAAAAGTTTCAAAGGATAAAGATACTTGTTCAGAATATCTGATTAATTTGTAATATCCTTTTGTCTATTAATTTGTAAAGGAATTGAGGAACAATATAACAACAACATGATTTCTAATACAATAGTTTTTTTCAAATATTTTCAAAACCAAATTATGTCTTAAAAATCTATCTTGTACAATAACATTGCTGTAATATCCAGTTTCATAACTCCATATTTGACCAATCAATTATTAGTAAGTAGCCAACGAAATCCGTACTTTTCCGAGTACATTACTCCTTATTTCACAATTCGTGAAACATTTACCCAATCCCATGTCTTGCTCGCGTAACGAAACTCCGCGACAAATGTTGTCTGAGCTGGAGTTGTTCGCAGCCGTCATCAAATTGGGTTCAGCTGTGAAGTGCGGCACCATAAAGATCATCGATCCCAGTCCCATTATGACAGCGCCTGAAATAATAATAACGACAATTAAAATACCGAAAAAATATATGGAAATAAAGGTTGTTTGATATTTTATCAACTTACCAATAGCTATCCACACAGGTATATGTCTGCGGCTACCAAGATAGCTGACAAAGATGACAGTGATGACATTTCCAATTTCATAGGAGCTAGCAATGACGCCTGAAAGGCTGGACGGGATTTCGAACCTTTTCTCTATGGTCGTGATCACAGAATTTATGTAACCTGAACTAAGTGCTTGTTGCAGCGTGACGAGAAACGACAGGAGGAACACAAACACCTGGAAATATTATAGAGAAAAAATTATTCGTTAATGTATGTTAATTAAGCCTTGGGTCGTTGATGACGGGTGTAAGTGTGAATTCAAATGTGTTCTTTGTTACGTTTGTCGTTCTAAGAGTCTCGAACTATTTTGTGGTTAGTGACTATTGCGAAGTTTGATGCCATGTTGTAGTCACTTGTGCACACGTGTAAATTAAAAATACTGACAAATTTGTCGACCATTCGACATCATGAAAATTAATCATTTTTGGAAGTGTTTCGAATAAGATTTTTTCTTTCAAAAATTTTATTCTCCAATTTTATGCGATTTATATTCTTTCTTAATATAAATATCTCGAAAATTAGAGGGTGTTCCAGAATCGTGAAAACAACATGGCGGAGTATGAATTTGGGACTTAAATTAAATAAAATATTTATTTTACGTATCGAAATGATAATAATTTTTTGTCAAATTTCGTACCGCTTTTTTTATCACTTTAAAAAGTAAAATAGATATATTATTAGAAAATGAAATATAATTAATTATGATCTTTTTTGCTATTTCACTAATATTTCTTTCACGTAACAGAAAAATAGCGTTTAAGGCTGATACGCAATTTGTTTTTGAACTATAGAAAATTTATACACTCTAAACGTGAAGGTTGTAATACGATCGAAGAAATCACAATTATCCTAGATTGTTTGCAAGGACACGTACATTTAAGATTACCTCAGTGTCTATGACTCTGTATTGTACACTAATTTATACATAAAGAACAATTCATAGTTCTTCTTAGGTATGCGATACTTTTTTTTCATATCATCGTGTCATGTTTTATTTATGCAACAAATAATTTTCAATAAATAGGAAAGAATATTTAAATAAAAATTATAAATCTCAGCAGATCAGTTGATTTATAAAAAAGAAATTCTCAAATTAACTTTAAATTAGATACTATTATACAATATATCAATTTATCGAAATATCAATATTATTATTGTACATAACGGAATAACTATCGCATGTGATAATTAAGAAAAATAAAAAATAAAATTTCTTTGTTTATAGGTACCATATTTTGAAAAAAAAAAAAATTGTATTGGAAATGAAATGACCTAACGATTTCGTAACAAATAGTATATTAGCTGAAACTAAACAAAAGGACTTGTTATCGTGTAAAATTGAGAGATACGTGTTCCTGATAGTATCGATTCTTTCATACATCCTTGCTGTCGAATCGAACGATAAAACCCGATTAGATAAGCAGAAGCTTTATCGATTCCACCATTGTACCCTTGAGTGCATTTTAACTAACGAAGGTAAAACGCTGCATTAACGATGATGGGAACAGGATAAAACGTTTTGCTGATAATCGACGTATCTGATAAATCAAAAATTAAAAGCCTTCGAGCAAGCGCGTAAATTATCTTTATTAACAAAATTCTTTACTCCTATCTAAACACGTGCACAGTCTAAAATTTTGAATTTTGAAAGTCACCGTACTGCCATGAATTTTATCTTTCAGTTAAATAACAATAATAATACAAATTTACATAGATATATTTCAAAAACTAATTCCTTTCACGGTTTAATATAGATAATAAAATTTTTCAAGAGCGAAAAACTTTCAGTAGAGCAATTTCTATCGATATAAAAAGGGTTGTATTAAAAATTTCCGAATATTTGTGATCTGGTATTCGGAGGTTTCCAAATTCTTCTGCGAAAATTCGAATTTATCCGTTAAAGATATCATCGCCCGTCGCGCCATCTCTGCTACGCCATCTGTCTGCATATTTCAAATACCCAGACAGCTCTAAAAGTTCCTATAACCTTTTTATCGCGACCTCTGCCAGGCAACTGGGCTAAGCTGCTTCCCGCGCGAGCCGGCGATAAATCCGATAAAATTACAGTGTCGCAAAAGCGAACGATCAAACGATATCAAATGACGACGATGACGTTGCCGCGTTATGTTCCATTGCGATGACTTAAAACCTTTCACGGAATGTCAGCAGCATTTCAATGTCGTATCCTTTCGAATGGTGACTCACGACGCTCTGTTTGGCACATCCGTGTACGCCATATACGCGGCTAAGTCGACCGGCATAAACGAATTGCTTAAGAAAATCAGGGTACGTATATGTAAGATTAATGTAGCAGGAAGAAGTGCAAATATAGTAACGCGTGCTAACCTTTATTCCAGCGAATCTTTGTATAAAGGCCGGCCTGCAGCTCAGGATTCCACAGTCCTTCGAATCCGGATTAAACGGTGGAGTTTGCGCCCTTTCCTTCTCTGTCCTGCATCGCCATGTCAACAAGAAAAACGCTTTAGGAATCCTTCGTGATGTCTCTTGGATATTTTGGTATAGAGACGAACGAACGAAGCGACAAGCACGTGTACGACTCGATTAATCCTTTAACTGCTGCACACAGAGGTGAAGAAACTCTTGGTGTTATTTTGGAAGTGGGAAAGATACGGATGAAGGGAATTTGGAAGCTTGAAATGTCAGACATGGAGGGCAAATGTATTACTGAAAAGTCACTGACTAGGCTTGTTTACTTTTGTAAATTATGAACTGCTTACTTTTGCAGATTATGGATTACTGGCTACACTTTTACATTCTTTGTCATAAATTCACTGTAAGAACATGACAGTTGTTAGTGTTTGGCCAAAATTTATAGTATTTGATAGTTTATGTTTGTACATGTCAAAACTAGAGCTTTGAAGTTAATATTTGTTCTGACAAAACCTTTTTTATCGATACTGGTCTTGAATGCTTTGGATATTTACAAAACATAAAATGTGGTAAGATATATTTTTTCAGTGATATGAACTGATTGTAAGAGTTGTAAATAATATAGGAATATATGTGTTATATTTTCCTCATCTAACTTTTATTTTTACTTTCTGTATGATAGATCTGTAGAAATAAAGAATGCATATTGCATCACTGATGCAATATTCCTAATGCAATTCCTGATATTCACTATTCCAGATAAATGATATTTTATTTGTCTTGTAAGTTTGTTTTTATTTACAAGTTTGATATAATAAACAACACATTGTTTTTTTTTATTTCATTATGTATAAAATAGCAAAATTAATGATTTTTAATCTGTAAAGAATTAAGGTAAAATGTACCTTATATATAGGATTAAAAAAAATAGAGTAAAATTACATTCTCACCTAAAGAAGAAAAAAATCAACATATTACTAACAGGATGAACTAATAATTAGAGCAACATCTAACCTTCAATAGGCTTTTAGTTAATACCAGTATTGTCAAACACAGTTGATTATTTCTAGAACAAACTAGCTTATACAATGATTAATGGAAATTTGATGAAGCCTTTGATGAAACTAGTTTCTACTAGGTAACTTGGCTATCAATATATTTAAGTATCTGACTACAACATACATGATAATTGACCTCAGTTTCCTCTATACTCTCTAGGATCTCATGACACTATTACACTATTGAACAATTTACATATTTTCCATAAATTTCAAGTTTCAGGAGAATTTTGTCATCCGCGATGATCAACATCTATCTCAGCTAATTCACCGTTATTTTGGATCTCAAAGAAGCGTTCATCTGTTGGATTTTACGGCTTGCTAAGCTCCTCAAGAGTCTACAACCTACTTGGCGTCACTTCAATTCCTTATTTAAAATAAATTCTTCGTTCATCGCTAGCGTCGTGCTTAAAAGGAAATCCGGCCCTCGGGCCTCGCGTCCTTCTGGCTTTTCCAACATTTTATTTCGCGTGCAATTACATGCAAAATTAGAGCGTAGAAAATAGCATTAGTGTCTCCGCGAGGGTAATTTTATTTTAACCTCGCCTACTGCAGTTAAAGGATTAAAGAAGACGACTGATCTGGCTGAAGTATAATACAGATCTAGATGTTAGTTGCAGGCCTTGAATTAATTACAATATTTTTCTTTTCTTTCTTTTTTCTCGTTTTGTTAATTGAATGATAATCGTGCCAGGTTTACCTGTCCACCATGGAAGCACTGGGATTCCTGCTGTGACATTTGATGATAAAATCTCTGAAAAAGTGTAAGAACAAGAAACAAGAAGCATGAATATATTGTGCTGAATGATGCACAGTGATTGCGTGCACATGAGTTAGGACAGTTTGAAGTTAACACAGAAGTATATGGATCAACCCTTCAGAGACATAACATATTAGAATTTGTGTTCTAATAATTATCACACTTATTAATAATATTATCAATTGTATAATACAATTATACTTTTGTAATATACATATTAATATACTAAAATTTGAAGATTAATGAAGTTAATTCATTAATTCAAGTAGTTCAATCATTTAAATTATACATAATTTAATTGGTATAATAATATTTAAGCTTTTTTGAGATATTCTACTACTATAATATCTACCACATATAATACAATTATATACAACATTTAAATTAAAAACTGCAACTCCATATTTTCAATTTCTCATTGCAATATTCAATTTCTATTATTAACAAAGACAAGAGCATTATAAAAATTTTAATTTCAATTTATTACACTACATACTAATTTACAATTTACTTTTCATTTAAGAGTTAAAAGATTGTGATATTACATTATGTCTCCAAAGGACTGAAATACTTCAAGAATTGTAATATATACAATAGTGCATTCAGAGGAAGATTAGGTTTATTTACTCTATCTAACACACCCCTGGAAGGTAATATATTCGGATGAACATTCTTGCAGCACGTTTCTGTCCACTTTCAAATCCCCTGTTACAACGTTGCGCTTAATTTCGCAGGCGAATAAATTTCACAATGAGAGGATTCGTAACAGGATGTGCCCGTGACAAGTGTAACATGTTGCAAAAGGATCTATTTCACGAATATATGTGCCATGGTCAACCTGCTGCTTTCACTTCTCATTTCGAGGGTTACACGTTGCAATTTTTGCCGCGGTCGTTTAGAAGCCATTCTTTTATGTAAATTCACAGATGGGCTGTTCGTGCTGCAAAAATCTTCGGTTTCGCAATAGGAAGGAACGCCGCAACATTTTCACGGCTCACTTCTTAATGCCTCCACTTTCTCTTCTCTTCGTTTCCTTTAATTCAGTTTCCTCTGTCCCATTGTTATTTACATAATGTACAGTAACGCCACGTGATTCGAGTTAATTGCGATTTATCGCAATTTAAGTTGAGAAAGGAGAAATTCAAAGTTTGCTTTCTATCGCGTTTGAGTAGTAGACAAGGTGGAATTATTTAATTGTAAAATTATATTTAATTGTAAAATATATAAACAAAGTTAGATAGTAATAAAGGTGTGAAGTGTTTAAACGAATTGGTCAATTTTATAAAATTTTTCAAACGGATATCGAATTGGAAAATATGAAATTCGTGTTAATGTAATCGTGTCGGTAATTTGCATAATAGTAAATGACAAATATCATGATTCATATACAGGTTGTGCAAGTATATACCACTGACATCATACTTCATTCAAATGAAGTAGTACAACTTGAGTTCAAGTCCGTCAGGTGAATCATTTTTCATTTCAAAATATTTATTTTCCATTTACATTTTCTTCTATTATCGAAGACTCGAATAATCGTTATAAACGTCGGTTAAGATTAAAAAGATATTTTTTTCAAATAAATTTGAATTTGCAACTAAGAGTTTCTTTTCTATTTCAAATTAAATGATTAATTAAATTAGGGTCTAATATTCAAAAAAGTCCTATTATTTTACTTT
>NIJG01000207.1:17120-36036 GCA_002201625.1 Euglossa dilemma
TTTATTTATTGCACCCCTTGGGTTAATAGTCTTTTTTCGATTATAGTCGAATTCGAGGAAAGATTCAGTTATAGAACGAAATGAGTCACCTCGCGTTAAGTGTTCCCGACTGAATGGTAATACCCGCTGTTTGGCGGCTATATTTAAAATCCAGCATCGGAGGATGCGGTTTCGCGTATCCTCGTGCGCACGTGGCCGCGAAACGCGAAAATAATACGAGCCCGCGAATCCCTCGAAATTTATGTGCCGGCCGTGTTTGCACGCGTATATCGCGACGATATACTAAGCCCACAGTGGAACGAAATTACGTGAAAAAGCACGTGACGAGGGTGGCCGTCGAGGTAACGTTGCGCGTGCATGGGAAATGAAGAACGGAGGATGAAGGGTTTATGGGGGAACGCATGAATGATGGTCCACGTATGAACAGACGGGTTTGGTTAATGCACGTCGAATATGTTTGTTCGCGAAGAAAAAAGGCGTTGGAATGGAATGTGTAATACACGTGTAAATGAATAAAATTTAGATATAATTAATTGATATGTACATGTGTGAATGTTTACTGGAAAATGTATAATGATATTCGTAATTTAGAAAAGAAGTAATAATACGATAAAATTATTGTAAAATTATTGCAATATATACGTTATTCTGCATAGAGTATAAAATATATAAATTGTAGATATATAAAAATATATAATATTTAGTGTTACGGTAAAATATAAAATACGAAAATCAGGAATACTTTAATTATGCTATGTTTTTCATAGAGCAACAAAGTTCATCAAAGCTTTTCATAATTTAAAACCAAATAACTTTAGAACCTAACTTGCATCTTTGCAAGTTTTATTACGAGTTGAAGTTTTATATCAACGAGCTTCCTCTTTAAAGATTTTTAAACGCGTTTTTCCTTTTATCATTGTATACCATTTATTTCTTCTTTCACCGGGGAAATAAAGTAGAGATAAAGTATGGAGTTACTTGTAAAGTTCACGCAATTTCCTTGAAAAAATATAAAAATTATGAAAACGTGATACATTAAAGTTATTTTTAACTAAGTATGCAAAGACATAAGAAATTGTATTGTTACCTTATTTCGAGAGAAAATAAGCCATATGAGCTTTACGTTGGGGTATAAATTTCTTTTGCTTAAGAGGTATAAGAATTGCGGCATTCCAAGCAGAAAACTCTGAGTATGATAAAAAGCCATAGAAAACAAGATGCTCGGTCGTGATGAAACGGGAGCAAGTGTGTACGTGTGTGAGTGTTGGTATGGCTGAAAGGGAAAATCAGAGGGAAGTGCTGTGAGGAAATGCGCGTAAGAATCGTGGCAGTATTGTTGCGAAGAAAGAAGTGTGTCTGTTGTAAAGAAAGAAGTTCCGCTGAGAAGTTTTGGATTGTTTGTGCTGGGTAAGTTAACCCTTTCGTTATCGCCAACTCTCGCAACTACGAACGTCCAACATAATATGTAACGTCATATTTCTTACAATAGCAGTATTACCGCGTTCAAAAGTCTGTAAAACGAACAAAGAGAAAATTACATTCACATAAGTAACTAACTTCCAACGAGTTCCAACAAACTTACTTTTCAGTGTCACATTATTTCTAAGAATATGTCTAGATATAGATAGATATAGATATAAATAAAAATATGATACATATAATATGTTAAATATCAATTTAAAATTAAATTGACAAATAATCAAAATCTAAATATAAATGGAACAATATTTTATCTTCAAATAAAAAGTAATAAATAAATCAATAATTCATTATCAATTATTCAACTTAATTTTATTTGAAGAAAATATTTCCTCGAGCTTTACTAATTCTGTTTCAGTAAAATATTTACAAACTGAAGGACTTACTTGTTATAATAAAAATCATTTGTTTGTAATTGGTCACAAATTAATTTAACATAAATCTGTCTTGCTTCTGGACCAATGTTATAAATAGCTGTCTTAACTCGAAGTACTGGGAGTAATGCCTGGGAGAAACAAATAGTAAATGAAACAACTGGAAGCTCATCCAATAGACATAAAACAACAATGCCAGAGGCCAGATGCCAGATGCCGCGAAATTCGTAACCACGCACGCGCACACACGTATGTGGTAAGCACTTCCCGCATACGTCGCGGGATACAAATGACATACGTGGAAATGTACTGTCTGGACTCGGAATACGAACACGTTAGAAGTTCGTGAGCGCATTGGCATGCGTGATCCGCATAAAGTACGGAAAAGCGACTAGATTCCCATCTACACTCGCAGAATCTCGAAAACTGTCGCGCGAAAATGCGGAAACAACCGTAAGCCTCGACAATACGTTGACCCGTCAGTTAATCGCATTTTCGTCGAAATACTCGAATTAACCGGATAATTCGAAGAATTCAATAACCTACCGATTCGTTTTCCAGGGAATTTTTACGAATTACGATAATTAAGTAATTGTCACACTTTGCTCATTTAACGATTCTCTGAAACTAGTGTCAGTGTTATCTGTAATACAAAATTAGAATTCATTCGATTATCATATGGTTTCGAAATAATAATCAAATTTTTATATTCTTTACTTTAAGGTTATGAGATATTTTTCAGTTAGAATGATGATAGAAATGACGAATTGAATCTGAAAGTTTGTATCGTTAAGTATACTTACATAATCAACGTAATTTATACCACGCAGATAATAATAGTAATAGTAAATAGAACACCGTTACTCATTATTAAATGATAGTAAAATACAAGCGAAGAGTCTATAAATTTCATGCTCAGCAGCGTTATCAAACGGTACCGTGAGATTTAAGTTAGGTATTTAAAACCTGAATTAAACATACAGCAATCTAAAATAAGTCTCGTGAACACGGTTTACCTATTCAATTAAAGAACCCAAGTAGAACATGACTCTTATAACGAGGAATAAAAAATTATTGACGCAGACGTCAGTATTAAGTAAACTGTCGAAATAAGGTATTAAGCAAACAAAAGGAGCTCCACTAGGCGGTCATCACCGTAAGTTTTCTCACTCTTACAGAACTTTAGCCAATAGTATGCTGCGAACAAAATAAGATAACTGCGACTTCTGTCGTCAAATATAAGAACTACGTTTAAATACAGTTTTACAATCTACCTTATCCAAATCATATTAAAGTGGTTATCATATTAGTACTGTGGTAACTAATTTCCGGAATTTGACGCTAGGTATGATACTCTGAATTTCCTTACTGATATTTGCTAATAAACTGATTTCCGACCCGGCTGTGGACACACCTGAAGTTAGTTAGCTACGATCGATTTTCGAATATGTAACATAGAGTTAATCGAATTACACAATTGTCATGGCAATACGATTTAATTTCTCGGTAAATTTCATAATTCCAAAGAGTCAATTGACTTCCAAAATTAAATTACATATTTTACTTGCAGATCGGTATTGTCCACCTGGCAGACTGCGTGGTATTAATACAAACGTTTAAGTACGTAATATAGTCAGACAGATGCCAGATCGTGTCAATCAGTGCCCGGATAGAACGCATCTGTTCTTACTTTACCATCGTGTCACGTACGAAAGCTCGTACTCCCGATCGGACGCGTTACACCTTATAACGCAAACAATGCACGACCGAACGACAGAAGGAGTGGAAGCAGCGCGTGTGTGCATACGATTAGAAACTCGGTACACGCGTTTCCCGACAGCAGATGCACCGGAGAAGAAGTCAATTTGCATTCCGCTGTGGACGTAGAGATAAAGGAGATACAGACACTTGTAGTGTCGTTCCTGAAAAAGACATAAGGTGAGCTGTAAGTTCGACTGGACGTGGAGTTTCGATTACCGACGTTTCATGTCCTGTTCAATACGATCGTCGACCTTTGGTCTACAGCCACCAGGGTGTCTAAAATCGCTGTATCATGGTAGTTACAGATGCCTAACATTAGACCTCCCCAGTATTACCGTGCGAGTCATAAGTGATTGACAAACAAGTATTAATTGTAAATGTTAATTGTAAATGTTAATTACTATTGTAATAAAGCTATATTTCAATGCCAAAAAATGCAAATTATGCTTCTCTCAAAATTTAATTCCTACCCAAAATATCTTTCTATATCATCAATAATTCCAAAGATTTTTCTAGGATCGTTTTGAACAATGTCTAATTCTTTATTTCTACGTTTTCTAATATTTCTTCCAAGTCATTTCTCTCAAAAAACCGAGCGTTCGTCTAACTAAACGCTTAAACCAAACGTTCGACAAGATTTACGACTCGCCCTAAAGAACGTGGACACTCTTTTCATTAACAATTTTATTAGCGATTCTCAACGCGAATGTCGCGTACATTGCGCCAGAGGAACGGTTTCGTGTATCGATAGAAGGACTCGGAAGGTAGTAGGGGTGGCCGAGTTACAGGGTCCACACTATCGATCTGTCCAGGCCGCACAAGGGGAAATGTGTAGCAATGTGGCCGTATTGTCTCTTCGTGTACTACACGTGCTTCTAGGCACGACAGGCCTGATCCAATTCTTGACTGACAATTTTCGATCGATTTAAGCACCGTGTGCTCGTTTGCAGACGTTGATGGGAATCAGACTAAACTACTTCTCGTTTAGTACATGTGATCATTGTAAGATTTACAGGTGTTCCGTCGTATTAGTAAAAGGGAGTAATGCCGGTGTCAAAATTCCTTGTACAATATGTAGCGTGTTACCATTATTCATGTCTCTACATGAACGAATACAACTGAACTTAAAATAGCAGAGTACTTGGCTATTTATATCCTTATTACAGGTTCTTATTACTGAAGTTCATCTAGATATGAAAAGCAGCAAAAGATACTTATCAAAACAATTAAAATCAATTTTAATTAACGTGTTGCATATTAGTAATAAATACCGTTCTACACGCAACAGACCGACAAGTAATTTCGCGTGTAAATCTCAAACTCGGACACTGTTATCTTCTGCTCGAGTGATCTGCAATTTTGAAGTATCCTGTATTAATTTCTTTATCATCCGTAGATAGTTTAATGTAAGTAAATATAAAAATTGTATGTCACAGAAGTAAAAAAGTTTCATTAAAAAACAGAGATATCTATCGGTATGAATCGTAAACCACTACAGTATTATAAGAATCAGAAGTAACTCTACTTTCTGCATAGTTTGTGTTGCTCGCGAGCTACACCCGGAATAAGGGTATAACGTTACGCCAATGGCTCAATGTCGAGCAGATATGAATCACGTCTGGCATTGCCGCGGCGAAGGTTTAACGGTGCCGCTTGTCAAAAGCGAATGCAACAATATTTGCGACCTAACAGAACTGGGTTTCGATTTCAGGCGAGCCGGCGTTCGCGCAGCACAACTGATACGCGTTTCGCGTGATAGCTGATCGTCTGGTTTGTGTCTCTTTTTACCAACAAGTGGTATGATCTCGTGGATATATCGCGGTGCATGTATCTCTCGTGATTTCTCTGTTTTATGATGGTTAAAATATTTACCGGATGTGTGCAAGTTTTACCTGATATTTCATTCACATCGTGCGTACTGATTTATGCCAGGAAAAAACAGTGAAATGTACAGGATGACAGAAAAAGGTAAGGTGCGATTTCTTGTTAAATTTATCGGGAAAAAATTCTTCATGAACATAGATCCAAATATGTAATATTTTTCTGACTGAAACAAATAAAATTAGTGAGATACGGTTGAAATTGTTATATGTAAAACAGTAAATAAAATTTTTTACTTTGTGAAGTCTTGTAGTGTCAATGGCCAATCGCAGGTGAAGTTCATTTGCTACTCCAACTTCGTGTTAGACTGATCGAAAATTTAACTGGGATCGTTTTGATGTGAATAGAATGGACAAGAGCTGTCAGCTAGTTCAAAGTGCTAGTTGATAGGCTCCTTCATTCTATCCATACTCTATCATTCCATATAATTTAAAACAAAATCAAATTTTTAATGATTTACTACCTTGATATAACCTAGCTTCTTTTCACCATCTTAAACTAGACCAGATTATTAATTCCAAATAAATTTAATAAAATAAAGCAAAAATTTAATATTCCGATCGATATTTTGCATTGAACGACTTTATACACAAATCATTTGGCTTTCTTATCCACAGATATAGATACCTGACTAAGCAGCTTTCTTGGACAATAAACGAAGATTACTGGAAATCTTAATCGATCAATATTCTAGACTACGATATTACCATCGATAGATGGAGGTCGATCGGAGATCAAATTACCGACGAATTTTCATCGTCAGCAATAAAACACAAGCAGAAGAGGATCGGTCGGTAACGTTTGCTTTCTCCCGCGTAATTACTATTCCTTTATACAGGATGACCGGTTGAATAAATTCAATTGCACGCGGGTCAGCCACTCTCAGCAATGTGCTCATCAAAAGCTTCCTCTGGACGTCTTAAATGGGTTATACGTGTCTCTGATCTCGAACGGTAACACACCTACGTAAGCGATCACCCTTCGAACCGGTGCCCTTAAAGAAATTCAGGTCACAGTACACGGCCATTCTATCTCGTCTCATTTACGCTGCTGGACAACGTCGTGTCCCGGAAATACGTCCATTAATGCCCGTGCAGTGACTGCCATCACCGATAGGCCAATGTTAGAGCTGTTAAGTGGCTCGCGATAGGCCCATTACGTGCTGCTTTGCCCACGAGTAGAGGCGGTAAAAGAAATATAACAAGATCTCAAATTGAAACACCAAGTGGCGCCACAGATTGATGCAGCGACACCCACAGTCGCAGACAGCGCACTACGTTTCTCAATAGACACCGAATCAAAACTGACACTTTAAACGAATCGCACATGTTTCTAACCATTCTATCTAATGTTCCAGACATTGATCTTTTCAACTTTCTTCAAGTGTATTCGTCAAGACATCAATTTTAACCGATCTTTTAATCCTATCACGTTCCTCTGGACAACTACGTATATCAGTGCAATGGTTTACAGTTGCATATTAAATGATGGCGTAAACGCTTACAACGACTTCTGGTGGAGAATTTCTTAATCTCTGTTTACGTCAATGCGGTATGTATCGAAAATAAGATAATTTTTGTTTCTTCAATTAAATTACAGAATAATTCAATTACAGATCACTCGTTTCACTTATTCGCAATATATTTGTATTCCATGCAAACGATGCGTATGTGAATCTATACATGCATTGTACTAAATAAAATTACCAAACGTGCAGCCTAATTTATGGTAAAAATTTCGTGTGCAGACACGTGCGAATGAAAATAAAGAAGAACGGAACCAATAAAGAGGTTGTATAAACCTCAGTTATGTGTGATTCATAAGTGAGAGAATGGCCATGAAAGACTTCAATTTCTGACTCTATCGGCAAATTCATTCCACTCTGTTTCAGTCACTGCACTGAGAAATCGCTATGCCTTCTTATACATCAGGTATGCTCGTAGATGTAGGAATGTAATTTTCCATGTCTCTAGCCATGCTTTAATATAACGAACTTAATGGATACTGTTGAAACGTTAATGGACACTAATGATAAAGAACGCTTTTTCCATCAATGATATTACAGAAACATAATCCACACAGGCCAATGATTTTGTCTACTGAAAGTCATTTGTCTAATTATGAAACATAGTTTCATGACGGATCAAACTGTGTTGAATCATACAAATGGAATTTGTATACTCACAGTAGCCTCTTTTTTTATTTACGAATTTGTTTCATCAAAATGTAGTTTCATCTATTCTTTTCGGTTTTTTTTTTTGTAGGATTTGATGAAATATAGAAAATAAGAGACGATGAAATAATTTTCAATTAAGATTTCTGTTAAAATAACAGCAGTCTTGCTGTTACAAAATTATGATGCCCATCAAGCATGCTTAGAAACACATAAGTATCTTATACAAATATTTGATTTTAAAAATAATTACGCTACTGGCAATGATACAACATTAACGCAATTAGAAAATCAACAAAAAAATTTGGTATTGTGACAAAGAATTTACTTCTTTTCAGATCACACCAATTTTCTGAATTAAACAAAAATACTATTGAATAGAAACGAAGAAAGTTTTACTACTGAAATAAAAGCGCTATTGAATAGCAGGAAGAGGATCGTTGAATCAAACAAAAATGATACCGGATAAAAAATTATCGATGATCATATATGTGATAGAAAAAAGGAAAGACAGTTGAGCGAAGAACATACGCACATCGATAACTCGAAATGGAGAAAAGAAAAATAACAACGGCTATACCTCTCATAAACAACGAAACGATCACGCACGAATAGAACCACTGACTCACCACATGAGATCTATGATGCTGATGATGCATTGTATGATGATGTCTCTTCTCCTTAGCGTGATGTTTAGCATGATGCTTGCTGCTCCTGTGCGGCGGGTAAGTGTGATAAAAGATAAGGTCGAAGCAAGGCTGGCGTCACTTGACCTCAGGCACGGTCACCTGGGTCGAGCAACTGTGCAGCTTTCTAGGTATGTTGTTCGATTGCATGGCCGGCACCGCGTTTGATTTCTCGTCGTTCTGCGACGAGTTTTCCAACGTTACATCGTTCTCGTCCAAATCGACCGTGAACGCGATACGATGATGAGGTGGCAGCATTTTCACGTTTGAGCCGATCGGCGTCACCGTGGTGGCTGGATCCAGCTTCACCAGGGCTGCTTGCAATTCCAGGGCATCCATGTCGCGTGATCACGACGGTACAATCCAGCCTCGCGATCTTCGAAACGACGGGATTGGAAGTGAAACGGTGAATCGATCGATCTCGTCCGGACAATCCGACGAGACGATCCGTCAAGAATATCGAACGGTTGCTCAGTTCGCTGACTTATCGTCCAGATATCGGATGACGTTGAGTGAAAACGCTAGTTCTTCCATTTGAGGCAATCCAACGGTCACGTTTCTTCGCCTTTATCTCGTCCCCGTTTCTACGAAACTTCTACCACTCGCGAGCACCTCTTCACGTGAATATTTCGAGAAGCGGAACTGAATCATAAAACAGTAACTTGACCCTCGAATTCTCTTCCGTCGTGCATCGACTCATCACACAAAAATGTACGATCCTATGTTTACGTCCCCTCCCTAAGACCCTCGCGTTCACGAAACTTCACGAAGATTCGCGAAGTGACGTTTCACGATATCGATTTTCACTCTGGATATTATCTCGAAGTTATCTCGAAGTATCGAGCGATTTAATAAAGATCTCGTTACTTTTCGAGGTATACACTCTCTGTAAGAAAAGAAAATATGTTTTAGGCCCGTGAATCGAGTAAGCCAATCAGGATTACATGACGCGAACCTAGTACGTCCCTAGGGATCACGTGTCATCGATAGCGGACGATCTCATTGGACATCATTTGGGCGCGTTTTCTACGTTCCCGTCGCAGGCTGCACGCGACTTCCACACACCATGAACAATGGTAACATAGAGTGGTCATTCGAGATCCGCCTCGTCACCGCTATTATGATTCCGGCCGGCGCGAGATCGCGTGAGACCGCTTCGTTACGCGTTGTTGAACGATCTTCGAGATTTAGCGATGGGCCCTGTCGTATTTCATCGTTCCACCGGCGTTTAGAGTCGTGCAACGCCGCATCGGAACGGACAAGTTTATTCTCGCAACGAAGGTAAGATGCTGTTGGCATGAAATGGAAAGCTAGCCTGTTCCCCGTGACTCGTTACGGACCTTGGGTTTCTAAGAATAATGAAACGTTGCTACTGCTCGGACCTCTATAATCTTCCTATGCGGTGCAGCTAACGAGGTGACGTCTATAAGTTTTTCTCTTTTTTTTTTTCTCTCCCTTTTCTTTTAATTCGAACGGAATAGCTGCGTTGTTACGTCTGTTTACAGATCGATCGATAAGAAAATGATGGAATCATATTGAACAAATGGAACAGAAGCTGAAACGTGATCGAAAACGAATGGAACGATGTATCTTTTACGTGACTGATGGAGATACAAGTGATTTCATATGATATACGTATGAAGAAAAAAGAGATATAAAATTTGCTTAATCAGGCAAGCAACGATACTTACTTTACGTTGTTGTGAGTTGTAAACTTCGAAATTGATATAAATAATAGATACTTGTAAGCAATCTGAACGTGCTATTGCCTTTAAAAATTCAACTGTGTAGCTTATTTGATTTTTGCATAAAATGCATGGTATGTTATAGGCTAATATTCAAAGCTTTAGGTGGATAAAATGTTGGAAATGCAATTACAAAAGCAAGAACTGGTATCGAGCAATGAGAATCGATTTAGTATTCACGGTGATTTACAACGCTCGGTTTTTAGCTGGGTAAAATGGTTTGTCTTGTAATCTGTTATACAACCTGAGTTACCCAAGGTTGATATGTTTGCCAAGACAATGATTAAGACATTTAAACGAATTTGCCAAGACGATAATTAAGGTGTGCATTTAAATTCTATAAAATTTTTCATTGTAATATTCTATAAATATAACGAAAGTTCAAGGCCAAAATTTTTATATACATTGATAAAAAAATGTTTATTACTCAATTTATATTGCTTTATATTATATTGCTTCTATAAACTATAGAATAAGGAGCCTTAAAAAGGCCCATACATTTCTTTCGAACGCAGTGTCGGATGTATTTCCGGTTTGCAACTGGAGACGTTAGCATGATTCATGTAGCCGATGGTAGTCGGCACAGACAGAAGGTAGGAAATTTACATACAACATCCTAGAACGAAGCAGACGTCGCTGCGCCTTTAACGATCCTTTTTTTCTTCGACTTAGAGAAAATCGACTGAAACTCGAGACCTTTTCTCTCGAACGTGGGTGGATTTAGCTTGCACGTTGTCGCAGAAATCGCTCAGTGTCCAGAACAATCGATAAGCAACGAGTTCAGAAACCTACGAATCCTACACAATCAACAGACCTGACAAAGTTTCAACATTTCTGATTTAGAACGTCTGGAAGGGTTTGAGTCATAATACTAAGAAAATATACAATAACTTTCTAACTTTTTAGTATCCAAGAAATATTTACGACCAATATCAATGACCAATAAAGAAATTTATTGATTACACAGAGAATTCTAATTAAGATTTTCATACTCAAGATAACATTCCCTGCTACTAGAAAAGATATTACTTTTTTAAACAAAGAATATGTAAAAGACATAACCGATAACATAGATACTGATTTTTTGTTTCAGAAGTTTCTTGTTACAACTTGTAATGAAATTTACAACCTTGACAACGTAATAGCTAAAATGCATTACCATGCTTTAAATAACCGAGCTTTCGCCACACAATTACAACCAGATATCAAAGCGAGACATTTCATGACCTGGTCCCAACATTCAATTTCCCAACCACACGTTAATTGCAATATACGGTAATATAGATTTCTACACAGCCCACGCAGTAACGACAACGGTAAGAAAGAATTATCTGAAACGACAAGTATCAACGAAGCAAGCAGATACCCCTATTCCACTCCAGCTAATGTCGAGAAGCAGTCGAAGTAAATCGACGGACGAATAAACTGAGTGACTTTAAGGTCCCACTTGCTCGTTCTCCATGGGGATGTTCACCGCTGTCCTTGAAGCAAGCGGCAATTAAAAACGCCTATTCCAGGGATTACCTATTCGCAAACGAGTCAGCAGCAGACAAATTTTATACCCGCTTTATGGAGCTTTATCTTGCTTTATGTTCGACGCAGAAAGACGACGCAGGTATTCGTGAAAGGAATTCCAAGGGCACCGGTGTCTGGGCCTCGAAAGGACGGTCAACGCACCACAGTTTCCTTTGTGCGATTCAGCCGCGTTTCTAAATCGTTTTCGCGAACTGTTTGGAGAGTTGGTTCAACTCTGGGAACGCCTAAAACGCCCACGGGAATCCGTGGTTTAGCCACTTCGACAAGACGACCTTATATACATCTGATGGAGCACATTTTTTTTTAGCGTTCCAATGGAATTGATTTTCTTCACCTTTGAGTAGCATAAAACCAAGTAAAATCGAAGGAATAACATATCGTAATTACACGAAGTTTTAATCTAAGCTCGGTAGATTCGAAGGATAAGAAAGTTATTGACAAATGACTACACGATTAAGTTGATAAGATACAATCTGAATATCCTCCACAAGAGCCATCTACTCCAACAAATAAGAAAGTAAATAATACGCATGCTTGTAATATAATCAGATATAGTTAACGTCTAATAGCCAGGTACAGGATGTACCGACTGAAAACACAAATTAACTTATCCCGACGCTAACGACAAGAGAACAAAAACCCAAACATCAATCTTCCCGTTAACGCCCAAAGATGGATCACGCCTATGTATCCCCCATTCGAGTGTGGTTACTGACCAAGAAAGAGAATCGCAGGATGTCTCCGATGACGAAGCCGAGTAGATCGTTAAAGGTGGACAGACGAGTTGAGAGACCCAAACAAAGGATCTCGAACTGGACAATGACTCTCTTAACGCTTCTGGCGACCTTTGCTGCGAGAAGAGAGAGCGAATGGCGAGAGTAGCAAGGGACCACAACACGGTAGACAGCTCTTTAGCAGCCGTAATGACAACTTCTCTCGGTATGGCGCGACTAGTAGTGGCGCGGCGGTAATTAAAGGGCGTGGAAACTAGGTGGCTGTGCGCTCGGCTACTGGGGCCATTTTTCTTCTTTCGGCACAGATACGATGAAAAGTGCGCCGCCTGTTCCACGCTCTACCACGCTAAAAAGAACATCGCGATGTGTACAATACTAGCTGGTAAGCACGGAAAATTTTCACTCAATAGTGAGAAACTTGGTGCCGCGAGAGGATAAGCCTGGAACCTTTGTCTCTTAGAATAATAACGCCCGACCGTTTGATACGCGAGATTAATTAATGGGGAACACGCTGGTTCCCGGTTATCGTTTTCATCGTCATGCGGTTGTTCCACAATGTTATTTTTCATTCTATATTCTACGTCGCGGTTGGAGAGATGAGAGGGGATCATTAATTTTTTGCGACTTCGGATGAAATGTAGGATATTAACGAGTCAAGGTTTTTTTATAGAATTCTGAAAGTAGATCGAGAAGTTTTATAGCAATACTAGTTTCAGGGAAGGATTGTACTACATTTATATGAAATTTCTGAGCATTTTAATGAGTATCAAAATTGAATTGAATTTAAATTATAGTTGACTTTAAAATATTACAAAATTATGTTAAAGGATAGTTAAATATGACGCTCAATTCAAAGGAAAATGGTTTGTCACAAAGCTACTATTCGATTGATGTTTCTATTAAGGAATTCAATAAACACCGCTTCAGTTACCTTCTCTGTCCAATTGATAATTGGCTTACCTTAAGAGGACTCACTTTTTTATTGGTTCTCTTCTTTTACGCCCAATCTCTTATAAATTCTCGATAATCGAAAAGCCATGAAAATATAACAGAATCTTTCGAAAAGCATGCAGATATGCACAAAATGTTTACCTTTCAGAATCACAAAAGATTCACTGTGTTTATGTATCATTCTGTAATAATTACTTCTCTTTCTAAAAATGTATAAGCGATTAAACTAAATCAACAACGACGGCACAAAATTCTTGTCAACACGACCCAGTTCCGAAAACCTAATCAACTAAATCACAAACGTTTCCTGCAAATACTCCCTCAAATAACCATAAACCCAATTGAACAGAAATCCCAAGCGTATATTCCAAATACCCCTTCTAACCTTATCCGCAAATATCAACCTTCTACCTTTCTAAACCTCTTCCTCTACAAACTCATTTCTCCGGTCCTTCGAGGAGAAACTACGCCGAGCACACGTCGACTGCTATCTGTCTCGATATCAACAACGATAAACAGAAAATGGGAACGAAGGTTCAGGATTTTCTATTAAGCTTACTGTTCGCTTGCTGCCAGACGTCAAGAGGTGAAGTTACAATCAACGAGGCTATTCGTCCGTTACAGGACGGCCGGACCGTCGGTAACGATGGGCGGATACTTTCATTTTTCCCCTTTCCTTCGTCTCGTCGAACGATGCTTTCTCGAACACAGTCAAGCAGCTACTCTCCGCGTGGACTTTAAGTGGGGTTACCGGATGGGGGTCAGCTGTTATTGGCGTGTACCGCTTGCCACGTAAGTGCTAAGTGCGAGAGCTGCGAGGTTACCGACGAGATTAGACCAGCAACACCAATAATCGAGTAATAACGAACTCGGCCGGCTAGCTCCTCTTGTACCCACCTATCTCGGAAGCGACGTTATTCCACGAGATCAGTATGAGAGGACGCCACGGTCGGACCACACCGGTTATAATCTGGCTTCTATCTGCTTCGAAATTACTCGTTGCTTTTGAATGAAGATCCGATGAATGGGTATTGTGAAATAGTTTAAACCTTTCTAGAGATAGTTTCGAACAGGCGAATATTCTGCAAACGTTTCTACGTCGTTACGAAATTTCGAGAAGAGAAAATAGGTTATGTTGTACCAGTGACAGTTAAGTATCTTGGAAACAATACTAAAGTAAATATATACAATATAAAGATTTATATTATTTTATAAATAAATGATATTGTATTATTTTATACTTATAAAAGCAAAGGAATATGTAATTGTAATTCGATATTTTCTATCCTCAGAAAATTCATGCGGTATTGTTCACTTGATGAAAAGGTGAATGAAGAAAGGTTAACAAACGTGAATATGAGAGTGTCTATATTTCAAGCCATCACGGATATTACGAGATCGAGGATATTATAAGAATATTATAGGAACAAAAGTCGCCGCCGACTTGCATGGACTTTAAGGTTAATCACGCGCGACGTATCGAATCGCGATCGATTCACCTGACGACATCGAGTGTTCTAACGTCACTGGTGAACTTTCATTGTTTGTCGCCAGTTACGCCTGCAATTTGTAATTTAATAATCCCCATTAATCAGTGTCAGGAGCTCGCTGTCGTGTTTGGCCGCCTTCGCAAGACCAGCCAACAGGAAAATGGCAGTGCAAGACGTGAAGATAAAGTTGGACGCGATTCGGACACCATGATAAGGGGTGAACGAGCGTAGCTCTGGAAATGACGGCCCAGGCGGCGATTAGGCTCTCGAGTAGGTCGAGAGAAAGAAATTGCACAATGGGGCAGAAACGACGTAGAAACGACACGAAAAACCACTACTCTCGATAACGAACAATGGCCTTTGTTTTACTTCGTACGATGCGATTACGTTAACTGGCATTTTGGTAGTGTCATTGCTTCAAAGTATTGGAGTAATAAGGGTAATTTATTGGGAATAAAGGGTGTCTTAATGTATGAATAATTTTTTATTTCCAATGAAATTGTAGGATTGAAACGTAATTTCAAACCACTGGAATATCGGAAATATTAATATACCAAGTGAATAACAGCCTTTCGTTACAGACTAAATTATAGGATTGAAATGCATCTAATTTAAAGCTGCAAGAATATTGAAAGGAGAAGGAAGGCTAGTACTGAAGAGCATGAAAATTTGTTACAGCGTTACTAGAAAATATGATAGCAAATTTGTAAATTGGATAACTTTGTGTCAATGAATAGAAAAATATTAAAAATTGAATATAGGTAATAATATGATATTTCTAAAAACGATTGAATAAATTTAAATATAAAAAATGCATAGAAAATGAAAAATTTCAAAGCCTCTGCTATACTTACTCGTCTTTTTCAGGCAATTAATTTCTTAAGACACTTTCTTATCAATTGAAGAAATATATCCTGTATATCACTGGGCAACTGATATCACTAAATAGACATCATAAAAGAACGACCAGCTATATATCTTGCAAGGATAACAAATCCTCATAAAAACTTTTCTCTCGTCTGACACTCTACCGGAATGAACATTTTCACCAAAGCAATCGAATAAACATACCTCACCGAATATCAACGAAATAATTCTGAAGGCGATATCGAAATCTTTCTCTTTTTCTCTTCATGAGCTTGTTAAATTCAAACAAACCGAATGACCATTACACGAATGCTTCCGTGTTTCGTGCTCGAACGAAATGATTCTGGGAGTGCGTACAATAAAGTTATCCGGTGCTTTGCTGCTTGGCGAATTATCGGAAATACGATGTCGTCGCTGCTGTAACTACGTGTAAACGTGTGCACGATCATAAATCGCACGCTGCGTAACCGTGCATTTTATTTGTAACGACGGTCTAGCACAACGAGCAGTACCCGTGGAAGATTTACGCGAAACGCCTCGCGTTGCACGGTGCTTTCCTTGAAAAATCATACTGGGATAGTTGAAGAAGGGTAAAGAGGGAAAATGAGCAGGAAAAACGAAGAAGAAGAGAGGAGAGAACAAAAAAAAGAAGAGATGGAAGACAAAGGAAGCGGAGGAAGTAAATAAGAGGCGAGGTAAAAGAAGGCCAGGCAGAGAAATAAAAGCAAAATGAAAAGAAAAAAGGGAAGTGAGAGAAGAGTGGAAATGAAAAGTGGAAATAAAGGGTATGAAAAGAACGCCAAGAGTGAGAGAGAGAGACAGATAGACAGAGATAAAGAAAAAACGGAGAAAAATAGTAAAAAAAATGAAATAAACGATAAGAAATAAAAAAGGTAGGAAATACCGTAGGCGTCTATCGTCAATTTTGTCCAAGCATATAGGTGCACGCGTGACGAAGGCGAATCATGATGTAGACGGAGAGAAACGATGAAAAATCACCGGACGGCGGAACGTCACGAACGAACGTAGGGGAAAATTGTAGCATTTGTGGTATGTGAGAAGATTGCATGCAGTTCGTGTAAAAGTACTAAGAATCCTTGACTATGTGCATATGCGTGTATACAGGGTGAGTCACCGGATGCAGGAAATCAAACCGTAGTGTTGTATTTCAGGGTGCAAAGAAACATGTAAGATAATTTAAATGAAGTTGTACGACAATTATGATGCACATATACCAGATGGTACACGCAACGGGAGCTAGCCGTATCTTCTCTTTGGTTGCAATTGGAAGAGATGCAAGAGAAGAAAAGTAAATTGACTTGAAGACTCGTTAAGATTATATGCTTTTTACAAGTGTCACAATGAATATATTACATTATATTCTTTTCAATGGAAGTATTTACTTTCATTTCTCTTATGGTTTATTATTCATAACCGAAAATTATTTTAATATTAATTTTCGTTCTTAACACTAGATTTACGGACATTTTTAAATACCTATCATTATGGAGACCCGTCAGATTTACAGGGAAAGAAAACTACGTAATTTCTTAAAAAATAAGACCATAAGTTTAATTTAAAAACAATTACGATATTAACAAACTTAATATAAGTTGATTAAATCTATTAATATTGTATAGATGAAGCTGCTCACCCGTCAAATTGACGGGTCCCGTAAATCTAGTGATAAAAAAGTTAAAGAATTATTTTGTATAACTGCAATAAAAAGTTAGTGACGTTAACATTTCTAGTTAATATTAGTACCTCCTACATAGTAGTTATTATATAGTATCTTTTGTAATATTGGTTCTATATTATCTCTATTTTTGTTCTCTATTGGTTACTTTTATGGTTCTATGTAGAATATATAAGAATAATCTTATGTCGGTTCTATTTTGGTTCTTAAATCAATACTCTTATTGATTTTGCGAAACTGTGTATAAAACCGCACGTTGAGCAATTACATCAATTCTCTTTGACGGTATAAACGTTGGTATTGATCTTTGCTGGTTGATTGTCTGTTAGATCAATTCTAAGGGCGAGGTATAGGATTATCACACGTGAGGCCTATGATTCTTTAAATTATGCATTGCACGATTCAGAACCATCAGCTTATAAATTATACGATAAACTACAAGTATACTATTATTTCTCTTCTTCCTATTTAATTTCAATATTCTTAAAATTAATCAGTTTCAACTCGTAAAATAATAAGATATCGCGCGAAATTTATTTATTTTCCCAAACTGTAATTACTCACGAAAAAGTAACGATACAGAAAGAACGCTGTGTAAAGTAAAGAACTGGAAAAGAACTTGCGTTCGCTATATATCTTCCTCAGAACTTCAAATTACATCTCATGTACTGTTTTATGTCTTCGAATCCAAACAGTTATTTACGTCCCTCGTAACTCACCCCATGCATGTGTGAACTCGTATCACAATAAAGCACCAAGGTACTTCCCTCAAACATGGCTGACGTACCATAAGAGATATTAAGCCCGCGTAACGAAGATTGCAACGCGAAAGTTGGGAACGCTTTCTGAAACCCTGCTGGAAAGATATTCAAACTGGTCCACGGGTTCTCTGGGTTACATTCTGCGTTCCCGCCTTTTGCCACCAGGCATACAGAAAAACGGAGAGACGTTGAAAGAAAGAAGGGGATTTGACTCGTTAGAAGTTGAAATTACAAGGGGGGAAAAGGAAAATCTCGAAGAGACGAAGACGAGAGAAGAAAGATTGGATTGTTGACGGAAAAATTTTTTCCCAACCCTAGAATTTGGAGGCAGCTATCTTTCCGAGTGCCGATCTTCAAAGGAGGTACTATCCTTAATTTGAGGAAACATTGACTTTCGTTTCGTTTCGTTTCGTCGAAACTGCAAAGGCTTTTTAAGAGATTGCTACATTTAACGACCAACTGGGTGTTTTACAATTTCTCAGGCAACCTAAACTAATAAAATTTATTACTTTCACACCCGTACTCCTACACAAAACCTTCTATATATATACAGTGTCGCAGAAACGATAGTGCAATGGCTGATTCTACGTGAAAGAGAAAATCGAAAGAGAAGAATAAAACCATAAAAATCTCTTCGTAATAATTCAAGCGTAATTCGAAAAGAAAATTTAAAAATTAAGAGAAAGTATCGAATAAACCAGTGAAGGGTTAAAAAAAAAATATCTTTCCATTTCCTATAAACGATTCTCCACTTAAGGTACCGAATATACCTATGAAGGGTT
>NIJG01000207.1:49778-67980 GCA_002201625.1 Euglossa dilemma
AATACCAGAGAGTGTTTTTTTGATAATAACTTATATTAATAAAATAGAAAATACTTTCCCCTGTTCTATTGAAAAATTTTGTTCTGTTATATATTTATTCGCAAACTATCAAGACTCGAGAAATTAAGACAATTCCTTGGAAAAATTGGAAAATTCGCTAAAACGAATTATTTTATTATTTCTAAGTTTATATATATTTCAAAGTGAAATATCTGTTCCCACAGTGCTTTATGCAAATGAACACTCTACTACCTTTTCTCACACTAATTCGTACTAAAACACGATAAAATGCAGTTTTTGCAGCGTAACAAAACACAGCGGAGTGTTTATCCCATCAACATTTCGTAGCCGTCTACTACTTGATGACAGAGTTCATGCGAAGACTGTGTACCGGTTCTTCCGTAAAACTGTCCCTAATCATCGAGGCGTTTTAGAGGATAGCGGGGCTTTTGCTGGCCTATGGTAATTACGATTAATCATTTTCGCGCTGCCTGATGCGCGGTAATTAATACCAGCCGCGAGAAAGTTACACGGTCTGCCAGCTGTTGAGAACGAAACACGAGGACGATGATGATGATGATGATGATGACGGTGGAAAGGTGCACCTCGTTGACTCTTCCTGGGTTGAAGGGCTCGTTTTTGTTTTCCGACCAACCGGCTAGCCTGACCTATGACCGGGCTCTGCTCCGAGAAGTATAATCACATATACTCGAGCTACAACTTTAGGAGACGAAAAATGACCTACAGAGATCTCTTACGCAGGACTGAAGGCTTATAAAAGTGAACTACTTTTAGGTTCGTAAAATGGAAATGTGGGTCATATGTATCCTGCCACGTTAGACCCGAGAAGTGCTATCATAAATAATAAATTTCGTGTTGCAGATAAAAAATATCTAGGCTAGTCTCGTTACACTTTATCTAAAAGATGTTATCCTGTAATAGCTGCTATTGTAAATAGGCTTCTTCGGCAAATATGTATGTTTACTAATATATTTTCTACTATTTTGCTTATAGAAAAGGTACTTTTGAGAATCTCACTGGGTCTTGGATATCTTACAATTAGGTCTATCTGTTTTATTCCACTTATTCTTTTAATTCTTAACACGTTGAATGCCATGGGGGTCACCGGTGACCGGCACTGAACTTAGCAGTGACGCCATGGGAGTCACCGGTGACTGGCGTGCCCAAATTAATAGAAATATAAATAATAATAATTTTAAAAAATGACAATACTTATAATTTAATCGCACTCAAACGCCACAGGGCTCACCGGTGACCCCTGTAGCAATTAACATGTCAAACATGGTTATACACTGTGACTTATAATATCGAAGATAATATTTCATCATTATATGTACCCCATAATAGAAAATTCATCGTGGTGCGACGAAAAATCGCTATAAAATTGGCGTAGCATTCAACATGTTAACACTTTGACTGCCACGCCGAAATCATATGTTTCGCCCAGGACGCCACGGAATTATTTTTACTATTCAAAGCATATAATGGCAAAATAATAACGAATCGATGTTAGAAGGCAATATTTTTATCAAATGGAGCGTTTCTCTTACTGGTGGTCACGGGTGACCACCGTGGCGCCTTAGTAACGGTTCGACGAAGATTACGGCACGAATTGCAAAAAAAAAGAAGGACGAGCGTACCTGGAACGAAAATTTTGCAGGGAATGTTAGAAAAAAAATTCCAAACTATTTGGGTGAAAAATTGCTAAAAATAAGACCAAGAAGGTGACCACTTATTGTCCGGATTGTATTGGTGCGCCGCATTTATGTTTGGAGTGCTTTAACAAAGTGCACCGTTAGATGCAAGATTTATTCTAACATTTTGTTATTCTTTATTGTTCTAATGAAAAATTTTAATCGTTCGATAGGGAACATTTTATTTCAATGTATCTTCTATACATCGGCCATATTCAAATACACTAACTCTCGATTTTCATTTAGTTTTTTACAATTGTAAAAAGTTGAAAGGCTCCGGTCACCCATGACCACCGTGGCGTCAAGGGAGAAACCGTTGCCGGTCATATATGACCACCATGGCAGTCAAAGGGTTAACAAACTTTCGATTATCGAAAAGAAGTTGAAGATAGCTAAATGAAGTATTCGATTAAATCACCAGACGATACACTGTCATGAAAAATAATCAATTTCAAAAAGGTGAGATAGCTAAAGAATACTATTATTCCTAGAAAAAATTATTGAAAATAATCCTTAATTCGAACTCAACCATAATCAACAGCTGAAACGTATTTATAACGGTTTAAGCGTTTTATCAAACTCAACTATAATCAATTACTACGGTATAAGTATTTCAACCCTTAACGAACGTGCGCATTTTTCTAATACTATGACCAGTAAGTCGACGGATTTTTAGGAAATTAAGTGCTTCATTTCCAGAGCGAGAAAAGATGCATAATTAATATCGCTTTATTTGATTTTATGAAAACTTACAGTAATAATAGGTAGTATATGAACAGATATATCCATACAAAAGAATACTGAAGTGAAAATTTCAGAAAAATAATAGGAATTGAAATAAACAAATAGATGCGTGTATGTAATGTATAGATTTGTATACATTTATAAATTTATTTTTTATAGATTAACGATATATTTATACAAAATTACTTATATTTTTTTTGGGTGTGGTACTTCTCCCAACAGTCCCTAATGTGAATACCAGGTTTCTTACTACAAGTATCGCAATAATTACGTGTTTCCCGCCTTCCTCCGAAAATGACGATAACAAACTTTATTGACCGCATATAAAACGATGTATTTTCGCTCAATCCTCGGAGAGGAATGAGAGGAATGCGTTCCAGAGCACGACAAAAAACAATTGCCGATCGCTCTTAATTGTTGCATGTATAAATAAGGCCAAACCTAACAGATTTCCTAAAATATCACGTCATGCCGCGTGTATGGCGGCATTCGATTTTTTTAGAATATTTATAATGTCGCGAGTATGGCGGTATTCGTTCGTTAAGGGTTAAGTCGTTAAAATAAAACATTCTTTTCCTCCACTTTACTAAATACCGAATTACGTTTGCAGTTGGAATATTTCTCAGTCTAAGCTAGCAAGGAGAACTTAAAAACCGGATTCGCAAAAACCATTGTGCAAATGTCAGAGAACGAACGCAAAGGAGCGCAGCCTCGTTCTCCAGAGAAACCATACGATCATCTGACTTTGAACATTGCAACGCGAAATGTTTGCATTCGAGCTTTCAAAGGAGTCAGGATCTCCGTTACACCAATACAATTGTCCGACGCGAACTGTTTGATCGAGTAAACTTCGTATCCATGGAAGGTTTCGAAACATTTAGGGCAACGAAAATTTTGAGCTTCGATACGTTGATACCCGGTGTGGTTGATTGGGAATTAATGGCCGACACGAAGATCCAAGGAGGTCAGGAGGTTATTGGAGTTTCGTAGAAGAATATAAGAGACATTGGAAGACTTTCATTTTCGCGATTTTTAATATGAGAAGCATGGTTGGAATTCTTTTTCAATTTTACTTCATCTTTTGATGAAAATACTCTACTTTTCGGAAAACTTGCAGGTCGATAATTGAATTGACACACGGAGCCGATACAAATGTTTATTTGTAACTATTTCATCGAAGTTTATATCACGCTGTAAAGTTATCCGAGTCACGTTCGGTTAGTTTCCAGCAAATATCGAAAGTTTTAGATATACTGGCTGATTTGGTGCACGCCTCGGTGCCAACTATTACTCTGAAAGTGTTTATAAAACTGCATATTTTTAAATCAAATAACAAACTGGAACAGTTTAGAGAAAATCTTGTATGTTGAAATGTGATTCTGGCAATGAACAGTGCTTCTATAAACGAGGTTATGCCAAAAACAAAAGTATAATGAAAACAGAGAGACAAACGATCACATGTACAGAAAATCCGACATTTCATATGCACCAACCTAATATATGTACTAATATTTTTATCTGAATAAAGGTCGATATTAACACTAGGTTTACGGACGTTTTTGAATACCTATCTTTATGGAGACCTGTCAGATTTACGGGTAAAGAAAACTATATATTTTCTTAAAAAATAAGACCATGAGTTTAATTTAAAAACAATTACGATATTAAAATTAATATAACTTGATTAGTTATATTAATATTGTATAATTGGAGTTGCTCACCCGTCAAATTGACGGGTCCCGTAAATCTAGTGTTAACACCACGAAAAGCTTGGTAAATATGAAAATAAAAAAGATACGAATCTAGTTATTTTGATTTATTCGATCAACGATGTTTCAATTGGCAGCATTAACCCTTTGCACTCCGCTGTACCCTCTCAAGGGACATTAAAGTTTATTACTGATTAAGGGATAATAACTTATTCCAGCACAACTTTTTGAGAAATGTATGTTTCTCTGAAGTTTTCTGTAGAAATGGCAGAAGAAATCAAGTCAAGATATAGTAAAATTACTAAGNTTCTAACTTTCCCTTTTTTTATAGAGTGAGAACATCGGTTGCGTTGCATACCATTCTAATTGGTATAAATTGAGTATTTATGAAACTCGTGTTATTTTGTTGTTGATATTACGTTCCCAAAAGCCACTGACTCTAACAATTGGAAAATTCATGAATCTATCTTTAGAAACATTTGCTGATGTAAGAACTTTTTACGCTTCTATAATAATATTAAAATAAGTAATTTTTAATTACTACTATTATTAAATACTTAACATTTGTCGCGTCGCGATTCAATTCTTTGGGCAATTCTGCGGATTATGGAACGTGTCGCTTCAATTTGTCAACGTTGTGCGTCAAACTGATCTTGAGGAATCAGGACAATACTCGCGAACACGAAATAAATTATAACCGAGTCGAACAGAGATTGAAACAGCGTTTAACGAGAGGTTTAAAGCAACTGAATGATAGGCAAGCAAAGAACGTTAGTGTTGAAAGACGGAAAAACGTTTGGCTTCTCGATTTTCCTAGTAGTTGGATTGGTTAAAATCGGGAGATGGTTAACACTAGGTTTACGGAGGCTTTTTGTATACCTATTTCTACGGACACCCATCAGATTTGGGGTAAACAAAACCACATATTTTCTTTAAAAAACAAACGATGGATTTAATTTGAAAACAATCGCAATATTAACAGACTTAATATAAGTTAATTAAATCTGTTAATATCGTGTAATTTAAGTAACCCATCCGTCAAATTGACGGGTCCCGTAAATCTAGTGTTAAAAAATAAGACCATGAGTTTAATTTAAAAATAATTACGATATTAACCAACTTAATATAAGTTGATTAAATCTATTAATATTGTATAATTGAAGCAATTATCAATAAAAAATAAATCTAGTGTTAACCAATTCATATAAATCCATTATCATTATAATACTTAATTCCAAAACTATACTAAACAATACGAAGGTTCATAAAGCACCGAGAAACTGGTAGCTAACGTCCAGAACGGTTCAGAGTGCAAAGGGTTAAAGAGTTACACGCGATTACCGGAATTGTAGTTTCGTTCCATTTCTATCCGTTCTACAAGACGATAAACGATCCATAAGGAACGACATCTACGATTCAGTCACGCTCGTTACCGTACGTGCAACACGACACAGTGAATCGAAAGTGAGAATTTTATTAGCGACAGTAAAAGTGCACGATTATACCAGCGGCGACGATGAAGTTTACGCGGTCAACGAAACAAGCGAAACTGTCTGATACACCGGTTTCCATTATCCGCTATTATGGATCGTTAAATCGAACGTATCTTCCTGCGAATCACGCGGAAGTTTCTCTCTCGGCCCATTACACCGCCTTTGTGACGAACTCGTGGGAATTTAGCGGACTTTGACGCACGGTGAAATTTTATCAAGCACCTGGGCGTTAAATATTCCGGACAGAAGAAAAGATGGTAGAGACTCGCGATAACAGCTGACTAGCAGGCACTTTCAACAACCTTCAACTGGCAGCTTGATCTAAATGCCACTTTCGTTGCAGTGCCACGAAGATAGGTTACGAACGTGCCACGTTGGCTAGAGGTTCTATGAACTTTCTCGTTACAGTGACACTGATCCTGATATTTTTTTTATCATTTCCCGTGACAGTTTCGAATTTTTCATATATCCTTTGTACGCTGAAGTTTTGACATCTCGTTGGAAAAATAATTTTCTTTCTAAATGTATTTCACGTCTAGTGATTCATAAAAAATCTGATATGGAAATTCACGATGAAAAATCTATTACGTATGGATATATATATTTTATACGAAGTGTTACGAGATTGTGTTTTAGATTTCCTGATTTTTATTTGTGTTATACATATATATGTATACTATGTTGTATATAGGAGTTGGTAATACAGGCATACCAGTGAATGACGTCAACGGTAAAGCGTGCAAAATTCGATAAGCAGGCACCGTGTTTCGAATAACTTTGTTTATTTATACTTGGATATTAATTATTTGGACGATGTCGAGAGGTGGTTATAAATATAATTAACGGTATTATATAAAAGGAAGAACGGAATCGCGGCGGCATTTTTAGGCGCAACGTCAACGTTCGGCAAATTCAGATAAAGAACCCTCGATTGTGAAATTATTTGCGGTAAACAATTTACGAAAGTGTATATAATCAAAGTGTTTTGAACGTGAAATCAATGAACCGCGAGGAAATCGTAGACCTTCGTTATATTTTATATAGAATGCATAGTAACACGTAGGCGTGCTGAATTCAGGACGCAAAACCAATGAGAAAAGTTTGCATAAATATACTCTCTACTTTGTTGTAGCTCGATGTTGCACGATACGATGGCTGATTACTTCAAAACGGTGCCCAAATAACACCTTTCTATTCAGTCCCGAAATGTTCTATCGCAGACTTTCCATCTATTCAGTCGACTGAACATCATAAGAATGTTATCAAATTATTAAATCGAACATCAACTATAGTAGAATATATCCAGTCACGTTAACCTACTTAAACATTATTCACATTTCGAACTAATTACGTTTTGGAAAAATAGACAATCCATAAATAGTAGATCCTGTTGCGAATCTGCAGAATGTTCCAGAGATTTCTGTCTAAAATTCGACAGTGCGTATCACGTTGAAAAATACAAATAACAGACGAAAACGTTGTACGGAGAAGAAAAATTAAAGTCGAAAAATGAAACTAAAAGAGGAATTACGTCACTTGATTCCTCTAGATTTTCACTCGGTGGATTCTAAAAGGAAAACTTGGAATACAGAAGTACGTAGGTACGTGAAATGAATAATGGAGAAAATCAATATTGCGTGTGACCAAGTGAGACAAAATCGTGACCAGCGACAATAAAGCCAATATTAAATAAACGATGCTTGGAAATGGAAACCTAGGTACAATATTTACGTATCATATTTTTCTCGAAACTTCCGAGTTAATCCATGAAACATTCATGCATGTTTCACCGAGCGACGTTTTAATCTCACTTTCAGTGGTTAAACAGACCAGCGAGGTCTACAGGGAAACTTGCGAGACACCCTATAGTTTATTTTCCAGTCCTATCCGGAACAAGCATCCACGCCTTTCGATACAGCAGACACCTGCTGAAAGGAGCACCCTCACCCTCAGCTGCCTGAAGCAAGCACCCCAGTCGACCAATAGGTAACACACTTTTCCAATCCGGAGCCCTTTTGCACGCGACGTTTCCATCAATCCCGTATCGACTCTCGCTGTAAAGGACGCGGATCCTGTTCTCAGGATTCGGTTCCCTCTGATTTCCACCGAGCCCATCTGCCAAACAATCTAATCCCGTACTTCCTTCGATGCGCAACTTTCCCTAACAAGCACAATGCAGCCTGAAAGATTGCAATTCAGTCGCGAACGTACTCCATACTTAGCCCAACCTACCGCAACTTCATGGCTCGATCAGAACGGACGATCGGAGCGTTGAAACAACGGACAGTCACCTTTTTCCCCGCGGAGCCGGTGCCCATTTCCATCCGAGATCGATTTTCCATCCGACAAAGATCAACCATGTTAAACGATCAGGAATCTTTACGATCGGTCACGTCTACCGTTATTATCCCCGATGTCCGTAGTATCCAAGCAGCGAGTTACCAGCCTAGTATATACACCCGGACTTCTTTGCACGATAACGACGCCGGAACGCGGCCACGACGTCGCCGACGGACTTGCACAGTGCGACGCCAAGGGAAAAGCCTGGAGAACGGACGCGGAGGGATCGTCGACACGCGGAGAGGCCACGCGAGCCAGGTTCTCACACGCGAGAGCCAGGTCGCCGCGCACGGTCATGGTATGCATACGTGAAGACGCGTGGAGAACGTTCGAACGAACGGGGTGGAGCGTGCAGAGAACCAGACGACGCGAGTCGAAACGAGGGACGGGGAGAATACAGTCGTGTGCTAACGTATATACACACGGAATGATCGAGAAGACGCGCCTCTGGTTTGCAGCCTGCAGCGGGAACGGGGGAACAGAAACGGTGGCAACTTCCAATCTATATTTTTCTACTATCCTTTTCGGTGACTAGTTACGCACTTTCCACCGATCAGAGAGAAATATGGAACGAGGCTATTCGATCGGATCGACTAGCCCCGCGCGATCCTTTTCCTATCCTTTTTTTTTTCGCTATCCCGGAATCAATGGTGCGTGAGAACGGAGAAAGTGCGCGGCTAATGAGATCGAGATATCTCACGTGATCCTTCGCTCTATTCTCCGGCCGGATCGGATATACTCGGATCGGAAACCCGGCCCGATCCGACGGCAGGATCCCCGAGACGATAACCCCTCGAGAGTTAGAGGAGCCCTGAAAACCACAGGCCACTGTTCACACCTTCTTCCTCTCCTATCCTCTAGCTGCTCTTCTTCTTCTTCTTCTTCCTCTTCTTCAGGCTTCTGCTCTCTCGGATTCACCGGTTTGCATCCTTTCGACGAGCCGATCACCGCCACCAAACGATCGATGACGCGGAGACACCGGAGGAGCAAGAATCACGAAGGTCGGCGCGAGGGTGTCGCGAATACCGCATCGAGAATTCTAGCACCACGGAGATTCGAGAAACTGAAACCGCACGAGCACGTTAGAGATTATACACCGATCGACCGATCGCGAGCGATCCTGTCGACGTTCACGACACCAACGATGACAAACCGTACGCGAACCCGTAAACGACCCTTGTGGACGAACGTTGCGAAACGCGATTCGACGCTGAACAGCAGCACACGACTTTCCGCGCTGGACCACCCGGAGCCCACGGTTCCTCTGATTCTCTTCGCCGTCCTCTCCCTCGTACTGTGTATACGCCGATAAACCACCCACCTCCTGCCATCCCGTCTGTCCCCACCAGCCCTCCTCGTCAACCCCTAGCCGTAGTAGTAGGATGCGGGGAGTTACTGGGGTGGGATCAATATGAGGTTGAGCGAACGCGGGAAATTCGCGCGCAGGTCCTTCTCCACCCTCCACCCTCCTCACGATACTACTACCCCTCTGTCTCACCCCTCTACCCTCGCCTGTCCTCTGCCCACACCCTCTATCCTTCCTTCTCCTGCTTACATCTCTCTCGCTCTTTCTATCCATCTCCTTTTCAACGACACCAACGCGTGTATTTCTCTCTTTCTTTCCACGTTTCTATCCGTCTCACTTTCACCTCTAACACAGTGTGGGTGAGTGTTTCTCTCTCTTTCCTATAATCTATCCATCTCGTTCCGATTGATACCAACACGAATATCTCTGTTTCTCTTTCGCAGTTTTCGAATGTCTCTCTTCAACTGATACCAGTGCGAATGTCTTTCTTCTTTCGCGATCTCTATTCCTCTTTCTCAGATTAGTATCAGTGTATCTTTGTCTCTTTCTAACAGTTTCTACCCGTCTCACTCCGGTTTTCCCGCTCCTTTTCGTTGTCTCACCGTACCGACGTCTCTCCGTTCGGCTGGTTTCTCGGCCACCCTCCGTGGTGGCGGCGAAACCCACCCTTTCCTGGAGTCTCCTACCAACTGCCCTGTTTCTAAGCCTCACCTGATTGTACACGCACCTACGTGGTCAGTCGAACGTCGCTGGTCTACATTTAGGGGGTCTTCGAGATGGTGTGGGTGTGAAGGGATCGTGGGGCGATAAGGGTGGTTTCTTTTCATTTCTTCGGCTACCCCTTGCTTCTCTTTCAGTTTCGGTTTTACATGCCAGACTTGGTTAGACGGTGATTATGCTACCTTGGGGAGCTTGGTTGAAGAGACTGCTGGGTAAATTGAATTATCAAAGGGAATGGGAGATGAAGATTTCGCGATTGGGATTGGATGATTTTTCGAATATCGAGATTTCGGACTGTGATTCTCGCAAAGGTCTTTGCGAATTGATTTGGCCAGGATGGCTTCCACTTGTTGCTTGTTTATAACTGTTGCAAGTCGATTAGAAAGTATCGCGAAGACCTTCGGTTTTATGCAGGGTGTTAAATGCAGAGGGTGTGGAGTATCAAGGGCTCATGGTACCCGTAAAAGTATCGTGTTCCTTAAGTAACAATGTAGTCAATACGAGAATGTGTAATGCGAAACGAAGAGAAGAAAAATTAAACGAAAGTTTCATTTCTATGGAATATATTTCAAAATTATTCATTTCTAAATAAATAACTTGTGTTCCCTACTTTAATTCCTTTCGCGAAATTGAAATTGAAATTATATCGGAAGAAGATCGAAGAATTACATTCGCAGTATCATAAAGCAAAGAATAAAATATATAATTTTTAGCGAGATTGGAATAAAAATAAAATGAAAATATTAATTCGAGAAAAATTGGAGATCTTTTTATAGATATTTTGCAGAAGACACCTATAATGTTACAGGTAAAAAGAGAATAGAAGTAAAAAAATTATAGAAAATGAATAACTGGAATCAAAGAGTGAAAGATGAATAACGAGTTATAGAAAAATAAGAGTAAAAAAAATTTCAGGAAATGAAGAAGTATTCCACAAACGTGTAGGAGGAGATAATATGATGTTAAATAGTAGAAAAATACTTTGTACAAGTGATGTTACTATGAACTATGAACTTTATGCAACGTGTTCTTCTTCGTTCGAGTTTCTCTGTAACAAGAGAAGATCGGGTGAAGTTGGATTGCGTTTACGCCGTTACTACCCACGCCCTTTTGAACGAAGTCTTTTCTCGAAAATCCTCGTTAAATGGTGCAACGGTAGAGTTTCAACTTAAATCCACAAGTTAAAACTTCAGTTTGGTGGATAACGTTCGAACAAATTGCCGAAAAATTTCGTTCTTTCGAACGCCAAATTGGACGAATTAAACGAGTTCCGGTGAAATTTCACGCACTTCCGGCGAGCGTTAATAAATTCTCCGTTTCGTAACATGAAATAGTCGGCGCAGTGAATCATAGTGATTGAATTATGAAATTTCTCTACGGTGATACCTTCTTAATTAAGAATTTTTAATTATCGGTTTGAATTTTTCATTTTAGAAGAATATCCGTGGAAAGTTAATCGAAATAAATCGCTCGAGTGATATTTAATTGAAGATAAACGAAATTGGAAAATTTGGTTAGGGAAAAATTCAGGTCAATTATTTCACTCTCAATTTTCTGCGTAATTACAGCGTGCCCCGTGTAATATTATAATAAATGCATTAAATGAAATAAAGCGTTAAAAATCACGCGACATCGCGAGTACAGTTTTATATGTTACAAACGAACCAAGTATTATTAAACTGGACAAAAAATTCCTAAATTTTCCCTCGTTTATATTAAACTAAATAACAAGACTCTACGAAAGAAATTTCCATACATTTCACAAAATAAAAAAAGAAAAAAAATACATTTTAAAATGCAATATTTTTTACCTATATTAACAGTTGAAATTATAACATAAAATATATTGCAATAATCTATCAAAATTCTACGTTAGATTAAATAACAAAGATAATAAATTCCTATGCATTTGTGTTACAACAAATCTTGTCAAAATTCAATATTTCCCACTTGAATTGGCAAATCGATTTTCTGGACTAATTTGTCAATGTAAAATTTATTATTTACCGATCCATCGATATAGAGTAAAAATGCAGACTGGACGATTGAAGGATGAATTTAACAAATAAAGTTAAGACAAATGCAATATGCAGGAACGTTAGTGTTAAGGATTTAACAATCGCTCGGAACGGTCGAGGTTTTTTTCAAACCGAGAGCCTTTCTTCCCGTGAGACTCTCTCGAAGGATAAATGAGCCCTTCCGGACGGCGAACGATGCCGGCGACGATGAGATTCGAGGCGGTGAATTGGAATCCGGCCAGAAGAACGCAAATTAATGACGTCATCTCTGTGGCCACCGCCACGACCCTCGTAATTATGATCGCAAACAGGAGTAGGCCGCGGCATGGTCGAGGCCTATACGAATTCCACGGACCACCGATGAATTTACATGATCCGATAGACTGTTATCGGTATAACAGGTAAACTATCGATAAACAGGTTGCGGACGAGCATCTGACCTCTCATGGTCGGTATCGTTACCATCGCAAATAAGAGAAATCTGAATTTGCACGATAAAAATCCTCGTGCACTTTTCGTTTAATTTTAATTCACATGTCCGTCTCAGCTACCGTAGATTTTTCTCCATTCGTATCAAACGATGCGCATTTTTCATCGCTAAAACGGGTAGCTTTACTTTTTAAGTGTCGTCGAGAAGGAGAAGAAGAGATGAAGATCGGTCGAGTACAATTTATATCCGGATGTCACCGAGCGAATGAAGTTTTACGGCACCATCTATCGTCCAACCAAACAAAAAGATTAGAAGACAAACAAGGCAAACAAGATTATGTTCCATGGTTAGACACTGTTACATCGGACAATGGGATTTCCATTCGTGCTCAAATCTAAGATTATTTCAATATTATATAATAGAAAACTAAATAAACTCACATTCTATTGTCCGTGAAATTATGCTTTAAATAAGTTTAAGTTTCAAATCACGATTTTTCAAAATAATTCTACTAAATATGTAATATTTAAATACTTAATATTAATATTTAATATTAATTTTAATATTTAAGTATTAGGACTTCTTCTATTTTTTCAAGATGAACAGACAAGAAAGAATATTAATTTATCTTTCAGCTTGATACAGATCACAGTTGACAAATTTAACTTCTATTTGCAAACTAAACAAATTTGTATTATAATTATTTACGCTGCTAAATAACAGAGAAACATGCTTTGTCTAACAACCTAACTCTGCAATAGCAACGTTAATTAAGAACTCACTTGCAGAGTGCATCGAACGCCTATCAACGGATGCAAAACCTGCTCTACACGCACGCACACATCTACATACAAATGTGCACACAAAGGATACGAGACACACGGTACATTGCATAATGTAGCCCGCTACCCGAACCTACCACAATCTAGGGGATGAGTCGAACTATCATGCACGAGATAGCAACGTTTCCGGGCCAGATCATCCCGAAAATGGCGTCATTTATACTACGTCTAATAAGCTAGGTCAGGTAGGAATTCTCGAGGAAGTTTCCAGTTTCCTTTCGTGCAGCGTCAAATGTACGATTCTTATTTGAAGACGAGTATCTGTCTCGTGAAATGTTGGATAAAATGGTCTACTTCGGTATTAACAAGCTGCGGATGAACCGAGAGGGAATTATCGTTAGCTGAATCACAATAGGGAGCCTGCTGGGCACTCGTAACATCGTTGCACGATTTAGGGTGCTGTATTGTTAAAGTTTGAGAGGAATGGCCCTTTGAAGGTTTGTTGAAAGTAATTTGTGACAAGGGTAAATGTAAATCCCTCGACGGTGATCATGTGATACGATTTAGACATGATCAAACGCAATTGTAAGTATACATTATCTAAATTACAGTAATTGTTACTAGATTAATCCGATAGAACTATGAAAGTATATAATTAGCGATGCAGGAAATTGATATTAGATAAATTTAATTTCAACCTTGCACTTGCTTGTGTATACAAGTGTCAGTTAAATAGGAGAGAGATACAAAGATGTTAACAGAGGATAAATGTAATTCTACCTAGGCTATAGTCACTGTCTGGATCATGATATCGAATGTGATACGATGTCTACTGCAACGCGCCAAATATCGTCTTGTACTATAACTCGAGATTCTATACTTCACCTGTCGTGAACAATGCAGCTAATAAGCTAATAGAGCTCTATACGTGTACCTAACTGGTAATTAACTGCAAAAACAAAATTAACATTCGTGACTACTTATAGATCTGAAGAATATGATTATTAATTTTATCACTATTTGATTGTCAATACTTTATATCTTGTTAAACAATCGAAAATTGATAAATTATCGTTTAATTTTCAAGGTAATAAAAATCGATTCATATATACTTGAATAAATTCTTTGACTAAATAAATTTTAAAGTATAATAAAGTTATTAACCATTTGCTCTAAGCGAATTTTTTGGCTAAAGAAACGTATAAATTTACAAACTTTCTGCTATAAAATTGACACTATTTCTTTGACTGATAAATAAAGAATCGTATAATAATTGACACGTAAAATTATTTGATTTCGACATCTCGCATATTGTTATATTATCTTAAATTTGATATATTAATTAATATCGGTCTTCAAAATTTTATGGCGACTGATAGTCGCCTGTCGAGTGCAAAGGGTTAAAATATACAAACTATTTGCAAAACTGTTAATTATAATATTTATAAACCGATCATTATTATTAATTGATAATGAAATATAATTGAAAAGAACGAATCGATTATTATAAATTCAAGAAATAAACGAAAATAAAATTCAAATACTTCTAATTGAGTTTCAATTTAAATCGTCTGCCTTCAATGCATGCGCTGTAACAGCCTTTGTAGATCTCCACGTACGAGAAATACCGTTGATTTGTGACCGTCACGAAGCATTTTCTCGCGCTTCTGTAAGAGGATTATCAGAGAAGGAATAAAAAGAACAAAAAACAGAGAAAATAAAAAGTCAAGATAAAATTACCTTGAACTGAATCGTATTATTACAATAATCCTACGACATTAAGCGCCCATATGGTTACACGTTCATCCACCAAATCTCGATTATCGTCCTTCCAGCAGATCGCTTAAATATCATATTAATCTTATTTAAATTTACTGTTCGTAGTTATTAAAAATAATTCCTGAATAATTTTCTTACTTGTACAAAAGCGATGTCGCGACGTTTCATACATCATTCGTAGCAGGATTATTAAACGAATATTCCACGACGTAAATTTGCTACAATTATCACTTTTCAAAGGTAACTTCGTAACTACGCTCGACATTCTATCACGTTTTAATTTTATCGTGACACGAAATTCATTAAAGGAGTCTTCTATAAGAATATCCGACTAAATGCCACGAACAGTTCATTTATAATCATCATCCAGTACAATTTAAACTCAGTCCTGTCCAAAACGAGACGGTCCTAAAGCTAACCTCTCCATGTCAGTCAATATTCGTTCCAAAGTACATCGACCGTGATCGTGATTAATGGAGGAATCAGTTTGCACTACTCGAAACGAAACGGGATGCAGAAGATTGAAATATGTTATCGTGACGATTGTGACCAGCGTGGTTGCAACATAAATTGCAATTTATTCCAACCAATTGTGGCTTATCGATGCCGCAGACACGCCGTTGCTTCGACGCTCAGTCAACCGAAGTTCGTTCGCTACGCGTGAACGTCTTCGCAATTGGACTCGGTGTTTCGCGCGAAATTTGAAATCGGGATTACGCGTTAGATGCCCTACTTTTCTCGTTTACATGATGCCGTACGCGAACGGGTGCTTTAATCTCACTAAACCGTGCGAGTGGGTTGTAACGACGTAATAACGGGCTGTAAAATGTAACATTGGATAAGATAAGTCGGAAATATAATTTATGATTAAGATTGTTAAAGGATAGAAGTAGTATTAAACGTTATTACACGTTATTAAAGATAATTATAAAATATGTTCAACTTTATGTAATTTAACGAATTGTATTAGGAAACGATTGCTTTAGGTATCGAAGGATAATAGACATTAATTTCGTTAAACTTATTTGTGGGTGTGTATAGTGTATATAGTGGAGGAACGGTTGCCTGCAAATGAAAATGGAAATTCAAAGAAAAAGTTTAAACAGCAATGTGGGGATTCAAAGGATTTAGAGGATAGTTTGCTGAAATAGGTCATCTTAATATCTTCTGTGGCATTGATGCTACAGAAAAAAAGCATGAACGCGAAATAGGTAGTTTCAAGGGATCAGCATGATACAGCAAAAAGTTTTCTTTGAGGGCTCTTTTTCTGAAAGAATCAAGGTCAATGGCATTTGTTTCTAGACAAAGTTGAAGGTTTACCGTAAAAGAAATACGAACTANTTCTAGACAAAGTTGAAGGTTTACCGTAAAAGAAATACGAACTATACAATTCTTTGGAAAATTTGAAGGTTTTACACTAGATTAGACGCTAAACCAAATGTTTACTAAATAAAAGACATCCTGTCAAAATAGGAGAATTTCAATAAAATTTCACCCCGACATAATAAACCATCAATTAACACCAACATATTCAACTAACTAACCCTGACAATACAAACTGTACAATTCTTTGGAAAATTTGAAGATTTAACACTAGATTAGACGCTAAACCAAACGTTTACTAAATAAAAGACATCCTGTCAAAATAGGAGAATTTCGATAAAATTTCACCCCTACATAATAAACCATCAATTAACACCAACTTATTGTACTAACTAACCCTGACAATACAAACTGTACAAATCTTTTGGAAAATTTGAAGGTTTCACACTAGATTAGACGCTAAACCAAATGTTTACTAAATAAAAAACATCCTGTCAAAATAGGAGAATTTCGATAAAGTTTCACCTCCACATAATAAACCATCAATTAACACCAACATATTCAACAAACAAGTCAACTAACTAACCCTAACAATACAAACTGTACAATTCTTTTGGAAAATTTGAAGGTTTAACACTAGATTAGACGCTAACCCAAATGTGTACTAAATAAAAGACATCCTGTCAAAATAGGAGAATTTCGATAAAATTTCACCTCTACATAATAAACCATCAATTAACACCAACAAATTCAACAAACAATTCAACAAAGTAAAAATAGTAATCTCGATAAATCATTACCAATAACCAATGCTCTAAAAATAGTCCCTTTACTCCCATAAATCTACCATGACATAAACACGACCTATCAAACCCCGTATGAACAACACAACACATGCGATATTAAAGTGACTCAACACGTCACTCTATATTAGCATGAAAATAAATCGTATCAAATCAAATATTCTTAAATTAAATTCCTCGCCCCCTATGGAACAGATATAAATCACGCTAGTTAATAAACCGAGACGACATAATAAATAAATAAATCACCGAACAAAGAGATATAGTGTACACGCTTCTCTGTCAGTGTAAACGAACGCTGCCAACAGTTGTCGATCCACCCACGTTCCATCTCGTTCGGGAAATTAACGCGAACGCGTACACCGACGCGACTAAAGACAGAACGTTCCACGAATTTATAACTGGCCGCGAACAATATCCGCGGCTGGAGTGGGGATTTCCATTACGGTTAATCCGTCCGTGGCTTTACAGTATGTTCAGCATACGCCGTGGAGAGAGAAGGAGAAAGAGAGAGAGGGGGAGAGATCCGGGGAGGTACAGCATGGGGAGAGAGTAAGGGCGGTGAGACACACTACAGCAAATTGTAGTCGGAATCTAAATCTCACCGTGGTACCCACATACTCACCTGAGGAACTGCGTACTTGTACCCGCATTCCCGATACAAATGGATAGACTGACACGGTGATTAAGTGGCACGGCATCTCGTGTTCACGTGTACACTCGTGTATACGCGGAGGGTGCGCGTGCACGAACTGTACGTGGCAGGTATAGCGATTAAAGGCAGATCCACAATGCAGCATGGGTCAAGGGGTTCTGGCTACAGGCGTAGCCGGAGATATTGCACGCTCAAGGACGCTTCCCCCATCACTGACCGCACTGGATGTTTCCCCCACCGCTACCGATACTGAAAGTTTCCCCCACCACTACTGATACTGGAAGCTACCCCCACTCCTATACGCTTGCTTCGTGCAACCGAATACCGCGAACCAATGCTTCATTCGCAAATAAATAAACAGTCAGAAGTTTGTCTATATCTTGGT
>NIJG01000207.1:78125-90562 GCA_002201625.1 Euglossa dilemma
AAAAAAGTATAAATAATTATTGAAAACGACTAAAATAGCTTTAATAATGATTCATGTAAAACGTATGTTACATGATTTTAATTAGATATACTAGACTATGCAGTAGACTCAATAACTCAATATAATACATTGCGTTATAAAATTTGTCAAGTCAAAAATCAATCAAAAAATATAAATAATTGAGTTATAAAATTCCCAACCTACCTTTTATAAATATGAAACACCGCTTTTTGAAACGCAGTCTTTATCATTCAGCTTTATTTTGTAAATTATCGACTGTTTGTACAAACAGGAAATCGAATCTCAAACATTTTCTATCCATTACATAACCAACAAGTTCCATCAAAATCGATGCACAACATAACACGAAGCATGCAAATAAAACAAACTAACCTACAAACAAACGAGTAACGATAAATTCACATCCCGAAAGCATACTGCACTATACAAACCTTTTACTCACACTAATATATCTCTACAACTAAACCCATAATTCGCGAACTTTCATCGAAATCCCTGCACAACATCCCATTACTACACTCCCGGATAGCTATCAACAATAATTCCGTCGTGAAAATATAAACCGAACGTAACGGCCAACAGATGAAACACTCATGTTCGAGGACGGAAAAAGAGGCTGATATTTGTAGGACTGAAATTTTTCACGATCGTTTATTTTTCATGCCACGTTTACCATTTGCGTTCTCTCGATGAGATCATGTTTGTTTTTCAAATGAAAATATATAATATCTAGTTTAATCGATGAATTAGAATTATCTGCAATAAGAATTGATATTTTATAACCAAATTCTATTCACCTTTATGACAACAAAACATTTATTTCTATCTGAACTCTGCAACAGAATAATCCTTCGATTCCACTATAACGGTATACAGATATGTTCAAACGAAACTACAATATGATACGGAGAAAAAAGAATACGAATTAAAATGTACGAACGCATAAACACGTAACCTCGAAGTCACATGGCGCTATAGAGGGTTAAGCAGATTAAAATAACGCCCTCTGTCCACTCGTTCGACTTCCAATTGGTGAATGCTTTCAACGCGCGACTGCCGCATACCTGGGCGCGTTCTCGTACTCGCTTGCATATCTTCGACTTTGGTTGTCGCGGGCTTTTGCACGTCATCGTGAGTCAGCCATGCGGGATCGTCAAACGTGGCGAGTCGTGCTTCAAACGCATCGTCGACCCCTCCGAATAAAAGGTTCTTTTTCGGTTGTTCGTGCGAGGGCATCGACTGAGAAAGCCTGGATTTCGTTTTTTTCCTCTTTCCTTTATTCTTTCTCATTCTTTTTCCCGTTTCTGCTTCTTAGTTCGTCGAGTTTTTCTTCCTCCTTTTAACCGTTCTTTTTTATTTTTCCTCCGACGCTAGTTGATGCTGTTCGCACGGAGATCAGGAATAACGCGTAGTATTGGCGGCGCATAAAAATACACCAAGAGGAGAAGGGTGATTGCTTAGCAAAGGAGAAATTGACGATAATGTACAGCGGATGGAAGAAGTTCTTTGAGAAACATATGCACGAATTTTAATGCAAGGAGAGAGGTTTTTCTTCATGAAGTATAAAAAGGAATTAGCGAACAATGTGAAGAAAATTTTTATGTTTTATTTAGAAGGAGGATAAAACTTTTTCTCTAGCTTTTTCTCTGTGAGAATTAGGCAGGTTTGTAAAAAGAATTATTACGTTTTATATGAAAACAAAACTATAATTTAAACTAACTCAACATTGGCTATATTTTTAACTTAAGGTAAATGAAAATCACATCGATTTAATCTATTTTAAATTGGAAAATACAATTTGACAAAATATGACAAATTGGAAAGTCTGATGAAATGGAAATTTCTATGACAAGATATTTTATGTAAGCGACTGTTGATGAAATTAATTAATGATTCTCGCAATTCCTTACAAGCCTGATATTTTAAACAAATTTTATCATTTTTATACTTGTCTTAATAGTAGACCTGTGTGTATAGTTATTGAATTTTTTATTTTGTTTGTATAAAATTGTATAAAGTCACTTAGTGTTACTACGCTTAATAACCTATAAAATAAACGAGTAATTTTATTAATTTTCAGGACGAAAAGTGTTTGTTACACGATTTCTCAAGAACAACAGAAGATCCATGAAGTAAGTATCCTTTATTGAAGCTACGAGCATCCAAGTGACCTACTAAAACCGAGCTCGATGTAATTCGGTAGATCGAGTTACTTCCATATTTCCGTAGCCCGTATCAAATTCAAGTTCGCTGCGACCTAATTTGACAAAACGAGAATACAACCAACTCGCATCATGCTCTCGGAGTTTCCATATTATTACACTTATTCCCAGCGATTACACGTATAATCTTTCCCTTTTCAAAAGTTAATTCGCTTCTACTGAACTCGATCATCGTTTAATTTTCCCAGTGCAATAAAAATCTGAAGAATCCACATCAGAAGAGAATCAAGGTCACGACAGGATCGACGACTCTCGAACGCCCATAGCTCGCGTCCAAACAGCGTGCGACGCATTCCAGGCAAAAGCTGAAATCACGCGAATTTAACGCCACATTCTCGTCGATTGCTGGCAAGGGAAAAAATGAAGCTAGTAATTCAACGTGGCGAACGGTGGATTAGTAACACTGCTCTACGTGCCTTTCATCGACCATTGGAAGTGGCTGGTAGAGCCGGATGTGTAGGTTACGCGTCCCTGACCTAGGATGTCTTGATATCGTGGTAAAAAAAAAAGGAAGAAATAAATAAGACTGAGAGAAAAAGAAGCAACAAATGAGGTAAACGAGCGTTGAAGAAGGACGGACGGTCCGTGGTTACGCATGGCCGCTGAAATCGTCACGAATAGGGAGCACGAACAAAAGTGAGGAAACAGAAGCGTCTGGAAGAAATGAAATTTAACTTAAATCCGCTGATTTCTATTTCTTTTTTTAGATTCTGAACATGTGCGAGAAATTGTATACGCGTATAAACACGAAGGGGTACTCTCCGATGTTGTTAACTCTGATGCACAAGTACTTGTAACTGGATTTTTCTTGGTCTCGTGAGTGAGGAGGATCGGAACTGATCGTGGCTTTTTATGTGAACGAAAAGAATGGAAAATAATAGACGCTATAACTGGATTGCTTGGTGATAATGGCCGAATGATATGTTATGGTAGTAAGCAAGAAAGAACTAAGATTCGTAAAAATGTATAAACATAGTGTAGCTTCTGAGTCTGTATAAAACAACTCCATAACTTTAATGGTTTCTTTATGGGTAGCATAACGTGGAAGAATTGGTATTATTTTTTGAATAAATTGTTAATTTTTTTTATAGTAGAATTTGATAGAGATAAATTTGGAAAAATCGTGAAAAAGTGAAAATTGATAAATTCTGGGTATGAAAATGGATTCTAATTTGAAGTAATTTTTGCTGAAGCGTAATTAACGATGTGTTGAGAGAAAGAGAAAGTTGATTATAATTTATGTAAGGAGACTGAACTAGGCAACGAAATGTCTTGTATTATTCTCAAATGTTAATTATGCTTTGAAAATGTGTGTCACATAAAAGAGCTAATTTAATAGCAAGTAAAGTACTGTTCATCGTTCTAGAAACTATACCATCGTTCAGAGTAAATTACCAATCTCTTTACAGTACAATAAAATAACGATGAATGCCTATATAATAACAAAACAAGCTGATATAGCTTGTTTATCTTTCAAATTATTTCCAATTGCAATGTGAAACAAAAAATAACGTATTTTTCCCTCTTTTATGTGTAATAAACTTTAATAATTATCTACAGCTATTTTATACGTAGTAAGCTCTAATAATCAGGTTGGGTACGGTTGCAGTTTAACCCATTATGAATCGAATTTTTACTCAAGTTCACTTTCTGATAAATCGACTACGCGTGATTGGTTCGTTATAATAAAATTAGAAAAAAGTCAGAAATATGATGCATGCGATTCAGTATATTGTAAATTATCCACATCACTGGATCATAGATAAAATAGTTTGTGCTACAATTTGATCTTACTCTATGATTTAACAAATTTACGATATTTTTATCACGTGCAGTTTGCACAGTAAAGATGAACTATTTTTACCGCAGGATACAAATAATAATTAAATACCTAGGTTTAATAACTCAACAAAACTATTATAATCTATAAACCGCACAGATATAAATATAAAATATTTTCGAACAAATGATACCACTAGGTATGTATTTCATGTACTAAATTTACATGCTTTAAATCCACCCTCCATTCCCGCTACCAAAAATTCCATATCCCCAGATTACCAGTACCTCCCAGAAGAATATTCCGACCTTCAGAGTCAATCCACTTTAGCAAAGGGTTAGGCGGATCCCACGGATATCTTTGCACATAAAACGACGTATTCTTCGAACGCCAAGAACGTCGACCGAGCGACGATAAAAATATCGCGCGGGACATTTTGAATGGCGTTGCCAACATTGTCCGCCTAACTCGTGGCGGACGTCTGGTGAAACGAACCCGTGTATACTTATATGTATACCAGCCTCGAATTTACGTTGCCGTAAAGTTTCTTTAGTAAATTCGTGCGGGTGCTCGATGCAACGGGTGCAAAAATTACTCCGCTGCTACGTGATGGAAATCCACGATAAGGCCTAGAGGGCGCAGCGTACGTGCGACGTAGAGGGCGCAACGAAATGAAAGAGAAAGAAAGAGAAATAGGAACAGAGACAGACACGGAGCCTGCGGCCACGAGGATGCGGCAGTGTTTTAAAATCGAACGGAAATCCAGTCGAGTCGCGTCCACCGCCGTTGCAGCGGTTGCTAATAATAGAGTAGGATACTGGAAGGATAGAAATACGACTTCCTCCGCCACTCTGTACCCTTCTGCGTCCCAAGAATAACGGACTCTCGTTCGATACGACCGGCGAAATAAGGGGTCAGGGGCGGCAACCTAATTCAAACATTCGATACAGATAACTAACGCAGAGGGAGCCACGCGATCGCACGCGATAAGAGATTATCTAAAGAAAAACAAATGCATCTGATCGACAGGGAAAAACAGGATCCAACTGCGAGTCTCTGCCTCTTCCCTCTGTCACATGAATTTCTCAGAAAAAGTCTGTTTACTTTTACTGGCTCGTTTCGTTCGCCTGGGTATAAGTTTCGAGGCTGGATTAGTCAGCTAGACCCGTTGATGGATACTTACCAGAGATTTCTCTTTTTGGAATCTGAATCACTTTATGAATATTATGAAAGGGTAAATTGGAACGGCTAACGATGTTGCGGAAATTCCGTGGCTTAAGTGCAGGCACTCGAAATGGTACTCACGAGTCCTTCTCGTTGGGGATTTTTCAGGTAAATATTGAAATAAATTTTCATTTTAAGAACGACTATAATTATATTCTGAATTTTGATGTTAAATATTTTTGCTACACGATACAGTTCTTATTGCTATTTTGTATTTGGGATATTTTAGATCAATTTTGCTGCACGTTCCACGGGGCTACTATCGTAAGTGAATAATTTGTTATGGTTTGTAAGTTTAATATAACTTGTAAGTAAAAATTCACTCACTTACACTTTCGCAGGAAACTCATCCGTTGAATCACGAAGATAATTTTATTCGAGTGACTGTGAAAGCGTATCCTAAACGCGAGGGATCACCTTAAAAGGCTCGATATCAAAGATAGCCAACTATGTAGTTAAGACTCCATGTTTTATACGTAAACTTAAGGAGTCCACTTTCACACAATATACTTTCAAAGGAAACACTCTCTACGCTGAATTACTTCCAAACTTGGGAAATTACCGAAGCCCCGCTATCTAAACCCGAGTACATCTTCAAACTTCGAACCATTTTCGATAACAGAATATACAAAACCATGCTATCACTTTCATCACAACTAACTTTCACAATAGAAAGTAACAAAAAAAGGTAAAGAAAATTTTGATCACGCCAATTTCCTTCAATCATCGATATTAGATGTATAAATATACCTTCTGCTAGATCTAAATCGAGTTTCAAAACATTAGCGGTGAATCAACCCAGCCAGCAGACAGCACGTGTCCCTTATCTCGCCTAATAAGTGAACCGAAAGTATCAGTCGACCCGAGAAGCGTGTGAACTCGTAAAACCAGTGATCCCAACGCCAAATCACGTCATCGATGCTCCATCGTTGTTAAATCATTGGCTGTTTAGAATTCTCTTTCGCGCTGCTAATAGCCGTTGCGTTGGAATGCAAAGAACGTTTGATAAAGCAAAGTGCGATGTTCGGTAATTAATTCGGAAAAGTCAGAGTAAATGGCGTGATACTAGATTTCTCGGTACACGTGAAAAGAGAAACCGATGGTTGTTAGGTTTATAGACCGTTGAGAAGACGCTTTTATACATGTTCTCTCGCTATAAGTCGAAAAGTTTGGGTTAGATCGATACCTAGATGCGCCTACTGCGGGTATAAATATAGAATAGTCGCTGTTATGGTGTGGAGTATTCCAATATTTTCTGCACTGCCATACATTTGTACTTCATTCGTGAGAATATTCTTTAACCATCGAAACGATATACTTTTGGTCATTGGAAGAAATTATTGAGAAATTATTTGGTTAACGTGTAATTTAATTTTAACCAATATTAATTTAATTGCTACTTCTGAGTTTGGAATTTTAATAAATAAATTATAAAAACATATTTCTAACTACTAGAAAATAACGAATTTAATTGCGATGCAATTGATGAACAATTGATAATAATTGCTTTGAAAATTCAAATTTTAGCGAAAAGAATATATTTTTAATTACTGAGAGATGAAGAGATTATTCTAATTCTAATTTAATTGTAATCGGTATTGATCTAACTTTCGAGATCAAAATTTCAGTGGAAAAAATATAAGACTGCATTTCTAATTATTCTAAATTGCATTTATGATGTATATCAAAAAAATAAATAACGAAATAGCTTGTACTATTTAAGTGAATTTAATTTAATCTAAATTTTACTATTAAAATTTAGAAAATTTCTAACGTACAGTTAGTTCTGACAATCTCTTCGATTGTTATCTACGACAATCGACTGGATAAAATTGGAAAGCTCCAACGAAGATCGATAAACCGTGATATTAATTATGTAAATGCAACGCGACGATCGAAACATAGGAAAGTCAGGTTCGTTGGCCGACAGAAAATTGAAAAGCAAAAGCACGCGTCGCTTGATTTATCGACTGCATATTCCAAGCTGACTGAGAATATTTCCTCGGAGAAATTTCCTCTTAGCGGAAGCATGTCGGTTCATGCTATCGGCTGCGTTTCAATATTTTGGTTCTCGTGGAATTCCACGAGTATCTTCGATACGAGCTCCTACTTCGACTATCCGCGAGATGTACAGTGCCTGTCAAAACTTTCCAGCCAACGAACACTTCCGTTTCGCTTCGAATTACATATTAATCAAATCTACCGATCGATTTCTTTCAACGAAAGGCTTAGTTCGTAACAACCTTTGATCTTCGAAAACTTGTTACACGTTACGCTATAACCAGAAATTGGAAGCCATTGTATACCATATAAAAGACACCCGACTCGTAATTCGTAATATTTAACGTTAACCCTTTGCACTCGGCGATTTTTTGGCTAAAGAAAAGTAGAAATTTACAGATTTTCTGATATAAAACTGACGTTATCTTTTTGAGTGGTAAATAAAGGATCGTATAATAATTAACACGTAGAATTGTTTGATTTCGATATTTCGCATATTGTTATATTATCTTAAATTTGATGTATTAATTAATACGAGTCTTCGAAATTTCATGGTGACTAACAGTCGCCATTCAAGTGCAAAGGATTAAATTAATTTGTTCTCCGATATACTTCCGATTAAATTTTCAAATTAAAAGAATCACGAAAATCGTCGGATCCTTGGATCACGAAGATCCGCGTACGCGAAACGCGCGTATGCAGATTACCGTTATTTCAGGTTCTATCTAGGAACGAATAAACGTTTCTCTGTATTTACTCGAGAAGAACCCGAAGTATGAAAAGGGTTCGATAACAGGAGAAACGAAGATGAGAAGATCGCGCGAGCGATAAAGAGAGAAGCAAGATTCTGAAACGGATGAAGAGAAAGAGGAAGATGGGAGCGCGTTATCCCGGTGAAACGCGGTTAAAACTCCTCTTCCCGGAGGACTTACCTCTTCTACGAAAGATCTCTGCTGCATATTGGTCCAGCACATTTTGCACTGGCACACGTCCTTCTCTTTGAAATTCTCGGCCCTTTCTCTGTCGCGACTGGCGGAGACCTGAGGTGGCGGTGGCGGGACTGGCGGCGGAAGCGGACTAGTCGCGACCTCGAGGCTATCCGAGCTAGAGTTATGGCGTCGCGGCGGCGTGATGTTGGTTACGTTGGCCTGAGAGACCTGCTTCACGTCCACCGATCTTCCGGCGGAGTGATCGTTACCGTTGCCAGACGACTTGGAGTGAGACGGTGACAGGTAGACATTCAGCATGCACTTGTTCTGCTGCGGCTGTGGCCGGAGAAAATCATCCAGGAGATAAAAGCTCTGCGCCCGGTTGGATCTCGTGGTGGAAGTGCGGGTGTCGTTCCCGATGCTTTGCTGCTCCGCCTTGCAGATGCTTTCTCGATTTGTCCGACCCCTGCACTCGTCGTCGAACTGATGTCTAGTCTGCACGTGTCTTTCCTCCACGTCTCTGTCGGCACAGTCAGCGTTCTCTTGGTACAGCCTACGGCTGACCTTCGATCTTCCAGCCTGACCGAATTCTCCGTTTTCTCTGTAAATGTCCCGACTGACGCGTGACACGCGGGCGGAGTAGGATGTGGGCTGTTGGTAACGCGTGGACTTGCAACTGGAGCCTCTTAGGTCTTCCCGGAAGTGTTCGCCTTCGATCATGGAGACGCTCATGTTGTGAGAAAGCGAGTGCTGAACGGCGTGCGAACCAGTGCCGGTGGGAGCCCTTAACAGGGCTCCGAGAGACCGCCACTTCCTGTCCTGCTGTCCCGTCGAGTTGGACGAGACGGACGATCTGGTCCACTTCCTCTCGTTGCCGGGCGACGTCAGCGCGTTGTTGCCGACCGACCATTTCCGGTCGTTCGTGGGCGAGGTCACAGACGGCCACTTTCTTTCGTTAGACGGCGACGCCATCGAGGTGCTCGACCACTTTCGCTCGGACGAGGTCGCAGCGCCGGTGGTAGAGGTCAACGCGCGGTCCGTCGACGAACCGTTCAGTTGATCCTCTCGTTGCCTGGCTTTCCACCAGGACGACGTCGACGTGAACAGTATCAGAGCTCCTCTCAGTGGATTCTGATTCTTCGAAGAGGCTCCTTTCGGCGAATGCTCGCGGTCCTTGATCTTCAACGAGCAATCTCTGTAGTTGCCGTCGCATTCGCGATCGCTAAACGCGGACGCATCGCGATCCCAGAGCGCATTCTTCTGAGCAGCCAGCTCTTCCTCGTAGTGTAGAGTAGCGTTGGTGCTACGCAGACGTGGTCGAATCTTCACGAAACCGTAGTCGTTGCTGTCCTGCACGGCCTCCAACGCCTCGATGCGGTGCTGAACGGTGCCGGTAGACTGTTGGAGCAGAGACGTCTGGCCGGATGAGTATTGGTGATGGCTGCTGCTCAGCTGCAGGCTTGGCTGTTGCAACAGAGTCGAGGTCCTCGCCCTGTGTCCCTCGCTGGCTGTACCGCGTTGCAAACAAGAGAAGCTCGCCGAGTGTCGCAGGCTCGAGGGTGGATTTCCCGGTTGACTCACTCCCAACATCTTGCCTCTCTTTGATATTCAGTCTTTTTGATCTCGAGTACAGGAGAAAGGGATTTCGATCGAACTGACGATTCGCGATTTCTTTTTACTCCGAACTTCTACTTTTTTTTTCTTTCTTTCTATCTTTCGTTTCTACTTTTTACTTTCGTTCTTCGTTTTTCTCTCGCTTTTTCGTCAACGGACGGAACTCGGGGACGGAACTGTGCGATTCTAACTGAGCGTCATTACTCTGGCAGTGATCCTTGCTCTCGATGTCCCGATTTTCTTCGCTAACGCTGACTCGCCTCGAGGTGCAAACAACTTCTCGTTCCGTGTGCGTTGTTCGTTCGTGTACATCCTCTCGATTCGATTCTCGTGAACTGGCAGCCGCCAGACGGCTACATCCTCGTCGCTCTCGGTGCCTTTCGTACCGTACAACGACGGTTCGTACGAAATCTGAAACAGAAAGTAGGAACAGGATAGGGGCTAGCAACTTAAAAGAAAAAAATGGCTACAACAAATCGAAGCGTCGTGAAGCAACGGCCGTGAAAAATGAAATGATCAGCGACGAGAGGGGATCAGTGGATAGGAAACGGTGGTGGACGGACTCTCTTCCGTTGTGAAATACATGAATGGCAGACGCGACGGATGGTCTCGTCGTGCGACTTGGAAATAATCGAGGGAAAGGAGAAAAGGAAAGAAGCAAGAGGGGACGAGCGAAGGAAAAAGAGCTAAGAGAGGGACAGGAGGCGATTTGCCGGAGATCGGTGAAGGATGAAGGTCGTTTTGCGGCCGATGCCTAAGGCCAGGCATCGGGACGCCTACCGACGACGTGCCCTTCGAAAATTACATTTTTCTCCAGTATCAAAAGAAATATCTACGAATCTTTTTACTATTTCTCTAAATTTTCTACTATTTTAAACGAGTAATCTAAGTTTTAAATCAATCCAAAATCTTCGATATCGAGATTTAAATCGTTAACCCTTTGCGNTAGAACATTACAGAGATTTTATATATTTTATATTCTTACGTGTTATAAGTAGTATTAAACGCAACAAATTGGTTTTAACAAATTCCGTGCGCTTTGATATCTATATATTGACTTTAAATTCTTGTACGAAAAAGTAACTATGAAACTGCCGACAGCAAAGGGTTAAATTTAGAGAATTCAAATTTTTCGACACCGAATGATTTAGCTTTTTTTTTCTTTTTGGTGAAATGCATTATTTTCGAAGGAGATCCAAGTCGGTAGACATTCGTGATCTACAGTGCACGTGATGAATCGACGATGGTAGATACGAGCGAAGTATGTACATCGTAAATATATGTTCACAGCGACATGCTCATCAACTAAAAGACCGATGCAGCTGCGTTAAAAAGAAGCACTGGAGATACATGAACATAAAATAACAAATTCGTGAATAATCATAGGGTAACGGGAGTGACTTGACAGAAGAGAGAAAATTTCAGGGGCGTCTACGGTGGGTGGTGAATTGGTTTGTAATATTAACTACACATATAATCGTTTCCTATTTAAGGCAAGTCTGGACCGCAATTAACGCGATTAACATAGCCTCGAGGATCGTGTCTGATGACCGCTTAGAGGTCCGACATATTTAACCCCTTGACTCACGATTTCGTTTATCGTTTCTACAACTACAATTAGATATTCCTGTCTTAAATAACACAATTACGAAACAGGACAAAAACGAATAATACTCACGAATTACAACTTGTTTCTTAACAAATTTGCAGTAGTTGAAAATCAATGAATTCGGACATTCGTTTTAACATTTGATCTTTATTTAATCTGTATTAAAAAGAGGAAAGATTACTGATCGCAAATGTGTTAAGTTCGACACAAAAATTACCAAACCAGTTGAAATGATTGGTTTCAGACACGATGTTAGCAATTACAGAGCAATTACTACAGCTTCTATTCCATCTTGGAAATTAATACAATAGTAAAAGTGATTATGTATACTTATTTATTGTCACTATAGCACTTTAATTATTTTCATCTATCTACGGTATATTTAGCTACATTTTACATGCAGGTAGAGATCTAGATAAATAATCATTTATACGTGATATTAAAACGAGAGTTAAAATCTTAAAATATAGCTGGAGTTGGTCGCGTTTGGTCTGCAATATCTTGCAATTTAGTATGAGTCAACGTCATAAGGCAAGGATTTAACGATGCAACGAATCGCATCGTAGTCGAGAGAACCTTTTATTTAAAAAAAAAACAGAGAGTAGAGTAAAACGAACAAGACACTGCTCGAAGGTTTCACGCATTTTTATTGGTTAAAAATCATTGGGATCATCATTGGGTCACTAATTAACCCTAGAACTATCGAACTGTGATGCGAACTTAAATCGATATTAATTTCTCGAGGATTTTTTCAAAGAAATAGCAATTTGAAGCTTTTCTTTTATTTTTATAAGCTCGACGATACCTCATATGCTAGGATAAAGAAAGAAATGAATTAACCCTTAACGAACGAGTGCATTTTTCTAATACTATGACCAGTAAGTCGACGGATTTTTAGGAAATTAAGTGCTTCATTTCCAGAGCGAGAAATGCATAATTAATATCGCTTTATTTGATTTTATGAAAACTTACAGTAATAATAGGTAGTATATGAACAGATATATCCGTACAAAAGAATACTGAAGTGAAAATTTCAG
>NIJG01000207.1:93616-109366 GCA_002201625.1 Euglossa dilemma
TGTTAATAACAAACTAACGTCGTTCGGAATACTCTCGCTTAACTTGTCAAATAAGAACGAATCTTCCAAAAAGAAAAGAGAATGTAAAGACGTTTGTTTGGACCGCGGTATGATTACGTTAGTCAAAGTCTGCCAGAACCGGTAAAAAAATCAGCTTTACACCCAGAGACCTCTGCTTGTAAGACACATTTTAATAAACATTTGAAGATAGTGATTTAAACCATAATAGGTTTAATGTTAATAACAAACTAACGTCGTTCGGAATACTCTCGCTTAACTTGTCAAATAAGAACGAATCTTCCAAAAAGAAAAGAGAATGTAAAGACGTTTGTTTGGACCGCGGTATGATTACGTTGGTCAAAGTCTGCCAGAACCGGTAAAAAAATTAGCTTTACACCCGGGAACCTCTGCTTGTAAGACACATTTTAATAAAAATTTGGAAAATAGTGATTTAATCCTTTGCACTCGATGATTTTTACGTTACAGAAAAATAGTAATTTGAAAATCTTCTATCATAGAGTTAACGATATTTCTAAATTTGGTAAATAAGAAATCCTATGAAAATTACGAGCTGAAATTATTTTACCTCGACAGTCTACGCATCGGTGGGTAATTTTAAATTTGATATATCAATTAATATCGACCTTTAGAATCTGATTAAATGGCGACTGAGAGTCGCCTCTAGAGTGCAAAGGGTTAAACCATGGTAGGTTTAGTGTTAATAACAAACTAACGTCGTTCGGAATACTCTCGCCTAACTTGTGAAATAAGAACGAACCTTCCAAAAAGAAAAGAGAATCTAAAGTCGTTTGTTTTGACCGCGGTATGATTACGTTACTCAAAGTCTGCCAGAACTGGTAAAAAAATCAGCTTTACACCCAGATACCTCTGCTTGTAAGACACATTTTAATAAAAGTTTGGAAAATAGTGATTTAAACCATGATAGGTTTAGTGTTAATAACAAACTAACGTTATTCGGAATACTCTCGTTTAACTTGTGAAATAAGAACGAACCTTCCAAAAAGAAAAGAGAATCTAAAGCCGTTTGTTTGGACCGCGGTATGATTACGTTGGTCAAAGTCTGCCAGAACCGGTAAAAAAATCAGCTTTACACCCGGGAATCTCTGCTTGTAAGACACATGCGCCACGAAATGGAATCCGTGTAACGCTATATGGAACGAGTTACACGGCTACCAGGATTTCTCTGACTTTACGGCAACGGCACGCGGCTGTCTGCCGCGTGTCTATGTAGGTGCAAAACAGTGAAAGGTTTTTCAAGGCAGGAAAGCAAGTGACACCCACACGTGGCCGTTGACGATGTAAAAAGGCAAGGCCGTTCGGCGCGTAGAAAAGTTCACTGCATTATTGCGAAACCAATCGTCCGTTGCGGCAACAATGACGCCTAATGGAATAAAGGATGTATCCGACGGGAACTTATTCTAATTCCCCACCACGTGGCCAATTAGACGCTGATGATGCACGTATGCACACACGAGCAATTGCTTTCTGTGTACGGTGTATCGTTGCTCGAACGAAACACAGCTGCGGCACAAACTTTTAATCGTGCCGAGCTAGAAATGGAACGACGTTATGTATACAGGGTGTGTCATCGAGTTTGTCCAACTAGGATATCGTCATTGTTTCGTGATCGAATAAGAGAGAACGATATTTAGAAAACTTATTGTATGGTTATTAGCGAAACGCGTAATTTGCTATGGCTAGATATTCGGAAGGATGATTCTCAGCATTTCTCAGTGGAATGATGTTTGATGGGAGAGAGAATTCTTGGCATGAAGATATGTCGTAAAATTTGATAGTTGAGTAATCCTGAGAGTCTAAAAGAAATATTCACTATAGATCTGTATAAAGAGACCTTCGGCAAGTTGATTGCACACTTTTTTGAGATCATTTATAGTTCCAATTGAGCTTCAATTTTAGGAAACTTTCTAAATTCCTGATTGAGAAGTTAACGGAAAATCTGAACACTGTTAATATGTCAATAAAATAAAATTCGTATGATATATAATAAAATACGATTCAACGAGAAATAGATCGGATAAAATTTTGCCAAATAGACATGTAACGTTCAAGTGACACGAGGTTACAGAGGGTGAGACCATGTCCCACGATCCCTCTTACAGCAACACCTGTTTCACCACCCTATTCCGCTCGAAACCTCTCATCCTTCGCAATTTTCGCGTTGCTTGCAAAAAAAAATCACGAACGACAGTATATTATCGCCACGTTGCGATACCTGCAGTTGCATTCCAAGATTTCATCACCCCAGAGAAACCAGCAATCTCTTTGTCCTTGCGCCTGATGTTCCCGATAACACTCGCTCCACGCATTACGTTCATACCGAGTTAAAAAGGGGAGAGATAGAGAGCGAGAGAAAGGAAAGAACAAAGAGAGAGAGAAAGAGAGAAAAAAGACGAAAAGCGAAAGGAAGGAAGAAAAAAATCTAAAAGCGTGCGTCAGAGTCGCGAGAAATTTTCCTTCCTCCATCATCGACTCCCAGCAACGAGGCGAACTCGTGACTTTCTGCGATTTAATTCCTACATCCGCTACCTTCGAGACCGCGCCTCGCATGCAATTCTAATGCAGTCGTTAACCGGCATCGTTTAAACGGAAAATCGTCTCCTCTCGTTCCCACTCTTCGCCACTAAAAAAAAAAAGAAAAAAAATCCGCATTCTCACAGAGTCGCCTGGGCAAAGCGCAAAACGGCATTTAATTAATCCGTCGACGGCTTGACCGAATTTTTTCAACGGCGAGATGCGGATCATCCTAGAAACCGCAGAACCGTATAGCATTCAGTGCGTGAAAGAGAACCAGGCGGCTGCAATGCGTCGAACATCGTCGAAACAAACCCCTCGGCTTTGCTTTCCTCGGCTAGAGGATCATCGACAGCCGAGAATCGAAGTAGCCTTGAGCAAGCAAGGTGGAAGATCGAAAAACAAGCGAGAAGAGTCGATCGGTGTGTGTCAGAAGCTATTTCGGAGTTTGGAGTAGCAGAGGTCGATGAAAAGAACACTTTCGGTCTGATAAACGTATGTTCATCCCATTTTATTTTCAGCAACGAAGTTCTAACACCTCGAGTGCGTAGTTTCCTGTTTAGAAACTTATTTTAAGCTTGGAGTTAAAGGTAGAGTCTCTAAGATCGGAATTTTAAATTAATAGGCTTATATTTTTCAAAAGAATCAGCCGAGAAAACAGCCTCTAAGCTGCTTGCTCGTGAGATCAATTCTTTGGTTTGGTAACATGGTAACCAAAGAAACGATCCCGTGACGGTATGCAAAACACGATCATCGTATTCGCGCTCTGGATATATCCCGTCAACCTGGTTAACGTAATTGGCCAGAATCTTTGGCCGTGACTAATTGCACGCGGCCTAACAGCACTCTCGTACGCGATACAGGAGAGGCACGCTTCGACGCCTCATGCCACTCTTGTCCGCTCTGCCGGTTCTCGTCGCCCGCTTGCTCAACACTCCAGTTGCGAAAGAAATTTGAAAGCTCTTCCTCCGTGTCCGGGCCAGACTGATTAATTTTGAAAGGCGACGAGTTACGTGAACGCGGCCNGTTCCTAATTCAAATAGGCATTTGTAGCGATCTAATGCAGTCAATGGGTTAAGCCAATGACTGTCACGCAAATTTAGCGCGTCTTGCACTGGCTGCCACGGTTTTATTTGAAAGAAAATACGAAATTATGATATAATCATCTAAGTTATAAGTTTAATAGTTTTAATAATAATTTTAATAATAAAAATTAATAATCGTTACATTCTCTACGGTATATATATTTTTCATTCATCCTTTCTGATAGTTCCTAATTCAAATAGGCATTTGTAGCGATCTAATGCAGTCAATGGGTTAAGCCAATGACTGTCACGCAAATTTAGCGCGTCTTGCACTGGCTGCCACGGTTTTATTTGAAAGAAAATACGAAATTATGATATAATCATCTAAGTTATAAGTTTAATAGTTTTAATAATAATTTTAATAATAAAAATTAATAATCGTTACATTCTCTACGGTATATATATTTTTCATTCATCCTTTCTGATAGTTCCTAATTCAAATAGGCATTTGTAGCGATCTAATGCAGTCAATGGGTTAAGCCAATGACTGTCACGCAAATTTAGCGCGTCTTGCACTGGCTGCCACGGTTTTATTTGAAAGAAAATACGAAATTATGATATAATCATCTAAGTTATAAGTTTAATAGTTTTAATAATAATTTTAATAATAAAAATTAATAATCGTTACATTCTCTACGGTATATATATTTTTCATTCATCCTTTCTGATAGTTCCTAATTCAAATAGGCATTTGTAGCGATCTAATGCAGTCAATGGGTTAAGCCAATGACTGTCACGCAAATTTAGCGCGTCTTGGCCACGGTTTTATTTTAAAGAAAACATGAAGTTATGATCTAATCGTCTAAGTTATAACTTTAATAGTTTTAACCCATTGACTGTCACGCAAATTTAGCGCGTCTTGCACTGGCTGCCACGGTTTTATTTGAAAGAAAACATGAAGTTATGATCTAATCGTCTAAGTTATAATTTTAATAGTTTTAACAATAATTTTAATAATAAAAATTGATAATCATTATGTTCTCTACGCTATATACATTTTTCATTCATCCTTTCTGATAGTTCCTAATTCAAATAGGCATTTGTAGCGATCTAATGCAGTCAATGGGTTAACCCATTGACTGTCACGCAAATTTAGCGCGTCTTGCACTGGCTGCCACGGTTTTATTTGAAAGAAAATACGAAATTATGATCTAATCGTCTAAGTTATAAGTTTAATAGTTTTAATAATAATTTTAATAATAAGAATTGATGATCATTATGTTCTCTACGATATATACATTTTTCATTCATCCTTTTTGATAGCTCCTAAATTAAATAGCCATTTGTAGTCATCTAAGCCATGTAGCAACCGGTGGTCTATTTAAAACGCGGCTGCTCTATTTTACAGGAGATGATCGCGAAGATGTCTCGCGCTAATAATGGAATTGACAATTTATAATTGGTAATTACTGCGCCGGCTATTGAGCTGATAATGATAATGAATTTGGGAGACATATTGCGTGTGATTATTATAAAGTGGCTTAGCTAGTCTATTTCATATTAGATCCTGGTGAATCTAGAGCTTGCGAATATAGTAAGTTGTACATGGTAGTAGAGTACTGTTATCAGATTTTTGTTTTGTATTAAAACTGGAAGTACCTATTTGCGATTCATCACGGTGATGATGATAATTGACACTGGCCCCGAGTCTACATCAATGCTGTATTGTTTCATCTTATTCCATATCTCGGTCAATGAAAATTCGTGTGATCCATGATTTACGACTGTGCCAGGGAAGATGCTTTTATTACGCTATAACTAATCAACCCTGCATTCCTCTGTCTAGCCATCTTCTCGTGTGCAGTATGACAGGGGTAACTAAACTGCGGCTCTTCTAGACTCTTACTGAGGCTTCCACGTACTTATACAGTTTCTCTTTACACACTTGGTACGTACTGTATAAATACAGCGATGGATAGACTAAGCTTGGAAGCAAAAAAGTGTCGCACACTCCATCTTATCACAGACACCTTAACTTTAGAGTCATTAACTAACACTAAATACCAAGCGATATACACTTCCTCTTTAACTATGTCTGTGTGTTTCTAAGAAGGAATACTTGTTTTAAATATTTTTATCTATTATTGTAGTCCCTATCGTGACAAAGTTCGATCATTATCGATACATGTATACAATATGAGAATTGGTTAAAAGTTGACAACTGGTTAGTGATTCAGATGGTTGGATTTCATTCCGTATGTCAGTGGTTCTCAATATTTTAAACTTATATGTCATTTAACAGTCCCATAAAACCCAGTACTACAGTATACAAATATGTTCACCGATTTTTCCATTATCAAAAGGCAACGAGCAAAGACATCAAGCAGGTATTTCTGGCCGAGACCCCATGGTGTTATATAAATTATGACAGTCGTAGTACTTTAAACGATTTATATTCGTATGGGTAGAAAAATTAAGAGGGGCTAATGAGCCTGATGTAACGTGTGCCGAAGCTCTTTGTAGGCCGACATTTCGACGTCAGTTTTATCGAAGTTTATTCTACCTCTCGCTTCTTGGTAATCGTCGTGTCCAGAGGTTTGGAAATGTTTTAACGATTTTACGAAATTTTTACTCGAGGATGGTCTCCGTATAATATTGGACGATTAAAATTCTCAAAGTTGCTCTTTGGATTTCAAATGGCGTTTCTTTATCGGTCTGTCGACTTCGATGGAAGGGTCTCCGTCAAAATGAAATCGAAACAAGAATCTTCTTATCTGAACTCAATTATAAGAATTTTAAACTCGAACGATTTCACCGATTTGGTTATCATCCTCGATAAAAAATAAACCGAGCTACTGTAGAGGACACTTTATTTTCATATTATCTTCGTAATACCGATTTAAGACGATTTTAGATTTCGATTCCTGTTCCAGATCGAATTTAACGAATTTTATTACCAATAAAATGAAAAATAACGCGCAACGATTTGTACATTATGTGACTCACGTGCCGGATACCCTAGGCTTCTGAATGGCAATGCACTGCAGTATACAGGCTGCCAATAAGCTGCTATGTTAACGATTTTTGTGCCGCAATGCAAACCTTTTGCATCGATCATCTGCACGCAGGCGTTGGAGCCTAGGTTAAACCTTATAACTTTAACCCTTGAAACTTCTTCGTCGACCGTGACTCGATTTCATTCACAGATAGCCTCTATTACCAAGATAATTACTAAATAAAATTTGTTTCAATTGATTCTTATCAATTTACTACAAATTATTGCTTTGCAAATTCATCCTACTGCAGAACTCACTCTTTTGCAAATTAAATTTCTAATACCAATTTCTCCCAGTAATGATGAAGTCTATCGTAGAAAATTTCGAAAATTGAATTCCTTAAAAGAAATATCTTTTATATTTATATTTAAACCATTATAGATGCTCGTTATTAAATAAATCTGGAAAAGAAATTAAAAAGGAACGAGAAGTACAAAGATCAAAACAACTCAGAGTATAACTACGTAAATGTTCTTCAACGCTCGAAATTCGAAAAAATTCTGTCACGAGTGTACTTGAAGCTGTTAAAAGATACACGACACGTACTCAAACGTTTTTTTTTCCTTTTCCACCCTTTAAAATCGGAAGCTTCTTTCAAGCACGTTGAAGGTCCCTCTAAATGAACGAGCACGCGTTTCGCACGATAATTAGAAACGCAGAGCTCCGCCGCGACAATGCAAGGGAGAAGACAGAACGTCCCCAGTTTAATTCCATCAAGCTTCCCCGAGCTATACTGATAAACTCAATTTTCTACTCCGATGTTCAGACTCTGTTCGATCCTATTTGAAGCATTTCATTTCGTTTCAAAGCCTGGAAATAACGATATTCCTTCGAGTTTCTTCAGACATGAAATTAAAGTTTGAAAACTCTGCGCAAACATAGGACACGAATCAACCGACAATTAGCACACCATCGTCGCGAAAATAGGATCTCATCGTCACGAAACTAGTACCCCACATAGTCACGAAATTAAAATCCCATCGTTACGAAAATAGGACCACTGTACGCGAAATAAGGATCCCATCGTCACGAAACTAGTAGCCCACGTAGTTGGGAAATTAGAACCCCATCGTCACGAAACTAGTATCCCATGTAGTTGCGAAATTAAAACCCCATCGTTGCGAAACTGGGAGTACAGTGCGCGAAACTAGGATACCATCGTCACGAAACTAGTACCGCACGTAGTTGGGAAATTAGAACCCCATCGTCACGAAAGTAGCAGCACAGTGCGCGAAATTAGGATCCCATCGTCACGAAACTAGTACCCCACGTAATCGCGAAATTAGGATCCCATTGTCACGAAAGTAGTACCCCCACGTAGTCGAGAAATTAGAACCCCATCGTTGCGAAACTGGGAGCACAGTGTGCGAAATTAGAACCCCATCGTCGCGAAACTAGTACCCCACGTAATCGCAAAATTAGGATCCCATCGTCACGAAAGTAGTACCCCCACATAGTCGAGAAATTAGAACCCCATCGTTGCGAAACTGGGAGCACAGTGCGCGAAATTAGGATCCCATCGTCACGAAACTAGTACTCCACGTAATCGCGAAATTAGGATCTCATCGTCACGAAATGAGGACCACTGTACGCGAAATTAGAATCCCATCGTCACGAAACTAGTATCCCATGTAGTCGTGAAATTAGAACCCCATCGTCACGAAACTAGTACCCCACGTAATCGCTAAATTAGAACCCCATCGTCACGAAACTATTACCATTATGCGCGAAATTAGGATCCCACCGTCGCAAAACTAATTTAGCAAAGTGAACATCAAGGAAAAATATTGCAGATGATAGAAAATGGTCAGTGCGAAGAAAATTCGTCGTCGAGCTGACGCTTTCGTTTCGAGCGAAGCGTAGAGAGGGGATTTCCAAGCCGTCGAGCCGTGTCGTCGAGGATCCAGTGGAAAGCGGATCGCCGGATGAGCACGCGAGAACCGAGCCATTCCATGCCTGTCGGTAATACAAACCGTATTTTTCCCTTTCTTAATGAAACAGCCACGTCGACCGACTGAAACCGGCATATTACCAACCGAAAGACCGGTCGCGTCATGCGAGCATCCCGCGTATTACACGCTCGGGTTCGACTGGAAACTTGCAAACGATAATTGGTCGAGGTAATTAGAAACCATAAAGATAAGTAGCGACGGTGAGTAACCGGCAGGGAGAGAGGAAGAGAGGTTGGGAGAGAAGAGAGAGGGAGGGTTAGGTGACGGAAAGAGGGAAAGAGAGAGCAGAAGAAAAAATCTTTAAAAAAGGGAGCTTCAACACGTGTGTAACATAATTTTGCAATATTATAATTAATTGCAATACATATGAGCTGTTTGTATAATTAATGATTCTAATTAACCTGATCCTTTTTTATGTGTACACACACAAACATATATGCACGTATCTGCATACATGTACATACTTTTTTCTTACAAAAAGTAAGGAAAATATTTTAATAGCCACGAATCACAGATGTTAATATCGTGGCATCGTGTATGTTTAAATTTGCGAATAGTCGGCCTTGGTACCACCGAGTACACGACCGAGGTATGGGTCCTGTAGTTGGGCCCGCATAACCGGCCTATGGTAAGAGCAAATAAAACGACTCCTTAATAGGTTTCCACCCCATGGAGCAGAGGCACGACCGACTAGGCCTCATTGAGCATTCTCCGCTCGATTCTGCATTCTTTTATTGGTTCCACCACTACCTTCGTTCACGTGTAAAAATAAGCCCGAAATATCCTGGTGTCGCGACAGTAAAGTATTAAATCTTAGAATACCGAATCGACTTCCTTTCTATAAGACGCGAAATTTTTTAAGTTATAAGGCAAATTCCCATCACTTTCGATTCTGCACTTTTTTATTTCTCCTCCACTACCTTCTTTGATGTGTAAAACTAAACCCAAAATATCTCGGTGTCGCGATAGTGAAGTATTAAATCTTAGAATACCGAATCAACTTCCTTTTTGTAAGACGCGAAATTTTATAAGTTATAAGACAGATTTGCTTCACTTTCGATTCTGCATTTTTTTATTGGTTCCTCCACTACCTTCCTTTACGTGTAAAACTTGAGCTAAGCCGGAAATATCTCGGTGTCGCGACAGTGAGGTATTAAATCTTANACGCGAAATTTTATAAGTTATAAGGCAAATTCGCTTCACTTTCGATTCTGCATTCTTTTATTGGTTCCTTCACTACCTTCGTTCACGTGTAAAACTAAGCCGGAAATATCTCGATGTCGCGATAGTGAAGTATTAAATCTTAAAATACCGAATCGACTTTTTCTTTATAAGACGCGAAATTTTATAAGTTATAAGGCAGATTCGCTTCACTTTCGATTCTGTATTTTTTATTGGTTCCTCCATTACCTTCGTTCACGTGTAAAACTTAGGCTAAGCCGGAAATATCTCGGTGTCGCGACAGTGAAGTATTAAATCTTAAAATAACGAATCGACTTCCTTTCTATAAGACACGAAATTTTATAAGTTATAAGGCAGATTCGCTTCACATTCGATTCTGCATTCTTTTATTGGTTCCTCCACACCTTCGTTCACGTGTAAAATTTGAGCTAAGCCGGAAATATCTCGGTGTCGCGACAGTGAGGTATTAAATCTTAGAATACCGAATCGACTTCCTTTTTGTAAGACACGAAATTTTATAAGTTATAAGGCAGATTCGCTTCACTTTCGATTCTGCATTTTTTATTGGTTCCTCCAGTACCTTCGTTCATGCATAAAACTAAACCCAAAATATCTCGGTGTCGCGACAGTGAAGTATTAAATCATAGAATACCGAATCGACTTCCTTTTTATAAAACGCAAAATTTTATAAGTTATAAGGCAGATTCGGTTCAGTTTCTCTCGCTCTAAGTTAAACTAGCCGATCTTTGATACGGAATGCGCCAATATGGCGCCATGTCGGGGTTTCTTTGCGTAGTCACTTCCACGAGATGGAACCTGGTAATTAGTACAGTTTTCCAAAGATCATTCTCTGAAAAACTGTAGCGAGCTAGGATCGAGAAAATTTATCATATTTCTTCCAGACTAGAACTGTATAAGATGTAAGCTAAGATAGACTATGTCAGAAGTTTCCTCTTAATGATCAAATAAGATGAATTATCCGTCAAACTTATTACAGATTTTGAGCGTTGGTCGTGCGAGATAAGGGCTTGGACATTAAAGCGTAAAACGAATTACCATTTGCGAAAGAACTAAGGGCGACGTCTCTCGAAGTGGTAGACGGTTGGCTCGGTCACGCGATGCGAACCTCATGGAACTCGATTGATTATGTCGGACGCGTGACACCATATTGTCGCGCGCTTTCGTGGTAATTCCTCGAGGCTTCTCTGAATGTCTAATACGCAGCCAAATATGCGAACTTCCGATCGATACACGCTTTCCCGACGATGATAGTGTAAGACACGTACAAAAATTTAGAATTGATCGTACTATCGTTGTGATACTTACATCCAAGCACGTTCGATCGGAAAATTTCTGTTCCGCGATTGAGTAAGCGAAATTTATGATAGTAATAAAATTAAACGTTTCCCTGGTATTCCGATAGCAATAAATGTTCTCATCTCGTCGTATTACGAATTAAACCAAGCGATATAACGTAAATACATATAAAATAAATATAAAAAAGAAACACGGAAAAGCAAATGAATTTTGCTCAGTAGCGATTGTTCGAATTATATAATTTGATTGAACGTATAAAATTTGTTTCTACTCGTTTCATTCTGATAAATAAATAAATCATACGCTATGATCCCGACACGTAACATTTTTCTTCACAGTAAGGAATACTTATAAGAACAAAGTCAAACCAGTTCATTCGCAAGCTTTACCGTAAGAAATTAAAGTAATTAGTATTCAGTAGACTTCTGGTACAAGCGTTATATTAAAATTCACTCCGCTTTCTTTCATTTCCATGATACCATCTAGACCTGCGTAATACAAAGGAAGCGATAAATTCAAAATTTTTTTTCTCGCCCCGAACCACTTTCTTCGTACTCCACGTGCAAAAGTTCTTTAGCAAAGGCAAATTACTATAAATTTCAACCCTTTCACGAGGAAACGTTTCTACGGTCTTAAAACTATTTTCTATTTAACTCACTAGCGCCACCACGGCCCGTATCTGCGATAAATGTTAATCGTAAACATCGCACGCATTGTTCAAGTATTTTCTCATTTTACTGATATAATCTTGCAAGTTTCTTCTTATTACGCGTGTCATACGGTTTGCGCAATATTATCTTCGCGAATTTTTCAGCTGTTCATGTACGTCCGTACTCGCGAAAGGATTAATAAACCGTCCAAACGCTTTCCTCTATCAATCTTCTCGGTATCCACTTAAAGAACCTGCACGCTAGCCGTGCCAGTTGCTGAAATCACGCACGCACTACGCAGAGTCGAGAAACATCAATGAACGTCAGCCTCGCACCGAGTCGAGCTAAAAGTGAAAACGTTTAGAAAACGCGTAAAAAAAAAACTCGTAGAACGCGGCCGATGATGACGATCTATCTGATATCTGCTTGGTCATTTCCATCGGCAAGCGGTTATTGACAGTCGGAGGCAGGTCGAGCAAATTACGTATGTATATGAGAATAACAAATAAAGTGTGCCACGATCTTATCCACGTTAAGATCGCACGAAGAACGGATAATGGCACCACGGAATTCCCCATTGTGCCGGTTATCTTCCATATCAGTGTTTCTCACTCTTTCTCGACGTTAAACAGATCAGAGAAATGATCTTCCGTGTTCAAAATTAACGCCAAACGCTACCATAATTCGTCAGTGAAACGAGAAAGTGAAATAAGCGAGGATATTTCTCCTTCTTCTCCGAAAAATTAATTATATTTGTGCATTTCACAAGTAGTATTCGTATTCTTCTTATTGCTGACTCTGAGTGATTGCTACTTATTTACAGTACCTATCTACGTTTCATAAAAGTCTTATAAAAGATTTTGTATGGAATACTAGAGCTTTGAGAACGTTCTAAATTTTTATAACGTTTACTACGCGTTTTTATCAGGACCAAAAGTTATCAAAAGGAATGCAAGTGAGAGACTCGCATCAGTCGTCAATGAGACGAGAAAGTGAAATAAGCGAGGATATTTCTCCTTCTTCTCCGAAAAATTAATTATATTTGTGCATTTCACAAGTAGTATTCGTATTCTTCCTATTGCTGACTCTGAGTGATTGCTATTTATTTATAGTACCTATGTACGTTTCATGAAAGTCTTATAAAGGATTTTGTATGGAATACTAGAGCTTTGAAAACGTTCTAAATTTTTATAACGTTTACTACGCGTTTTTATCAGGACCAAAAGTTATCAAAAGGAATGCAAGTTGAGAGACTCTGTTGTATATCATAGACGAGCGATCGTGCAACGATCGAATCGAAGCCATTGAATATTATTATCCCAGTTCTCGTTAATTCGCCTAACTGAAAAACGACGGACGTGTAAGACAATGGCATAATAACGGTGTGGGAAAGGTCCTGGGCCAAGCTGGCACATCGTCGACGAGACGGCACACGTTTCACCCTGACGTGGCCAGTGCACCAGTGGTGGACGGCTAATTACGAGACGCGGTGAAACTTTTAATTCCGTCATTATGCCTACTCTACACCTGAGTCTCTCGAATTCTGTTTCGAGTTACGCGCTGACCACGGTGTTTCTCCGCGAACCTTGCTTTTCCATCGCTAATTGCCTCCTCGGATATTTAAATTCGGTATTTTACACGGAATTATCGCAGTTAACTCAACTGGTTTCTGAGCTTTTGGTTTTAGAGCTAGTGGAGATACGTAGTTACTTCCGACAAAGTTGATGTTGCGTTTTAATGAGGCAAAAAATATGGATGGATTTTTTTGTACAAAATTTAGAGTTGCAAGATTTTCTTTCAATACTTTCACGATCTGTTTTAAAACTAAGGAGGTGGTCATCAGTCGCCACTTAGCGAAATTATAATTATTAATAACCGATATTAATTACAAGTGTAACTAATGTACGTAACGGTCTAAATGACTGGTTCGATAGGAAATTAGAGGGTTTAGTCGACACGCTAATGACAAAACGGAGTAGCATAAACTCCCATTAAGTATTACGAGAGAGAAAATAGAAGAAACAAAATGTTACATGAAAAACAGTTTCCGATCGATTGAAATCCTGCAAATAGGCTATACAGTAATGTAGCATACCACGAGCATCGAACGTAGACTGACTATGGTTGCCATTAGTATACCTCGAGCATCAGATGCTCGTTAGTATCAAAAGGATCGAATAAAAATATAAAAGTAGAGAAAGAAAATTGTAATGCAGATGTTGATTGACTACAATCACCATTAGTATACCACGAGTGTCAGCTGTTGGCTAACTATGATTACCGTTACTATCGAAAGCATTAAACGATGATAAAAGAAGAAATTCAAAAAATTGCTATACAGATTAATCTTGATTTACCCCGAAAACCTATATTATCCAAGACACAGTGAACCACGTGGACGTAAGATCGCGTTTGAGGACTTAATCATTCGCTCGATCCATTACTGGATCGATCCACGGCACTCTGGGACACCGAAAACTCACGTGGCAATGATCGCGTTGTTGAGAACGCGAGAAAGGAAAAAAAATTAGACGTTGCAAGTGCGCATTTTCAGTTCGCCTCGGTTCAGCCCTCGAACTCGCGTAATTGCGTCAATCCGATCGATTGCTCGGCAAAAACTCGAAATTGCGCGAATCGTTCGGCTTTATACGTTTTGTTCGCCGATCGATCGGCACCAGTGTGTAAACGCGGAAGATCGACATGGACCTGACCGCGGAACGCGCGAGAGAAAATTGAAAAGGTCTCGTGATTCGGGATCGTTCCTCCGGGGATTTCTTTCGTCTCGAAATCGAACGGTGTAGTCGGAAGGTATCGTTAACCCCACGTCGCGAATTCTTATCTTCTCTCAACGTCTACTTAAAGTACGGATAATGACGCCACTGCGTTCCTGACAATCTTCGAGCACACGTCGTTATTTGCACAGCAATTTCGAATTCGATAATGCTTTCGACTGTCCTGGCGGTTGCAGCTGTGATCTGACGGAAGAATCTTGTGATCTGTGACGGGTGTAGTACTTCATTACGATTAGGGAAACGCTGGCTATGTCCAGGAGTCGTGATCTACGAGAATTTCGTCGTTTCTTCGGAGAAAATTCGGATGATGAAATGATAACGTGCCTCGTTTGTTCTCCAAAGATTTGAAGTTGTTCTTAGAGTAAGTTTAGTTTCCTGCTGAAAGTTAGGTAAAGTTAACTCTTTTATTAGAAAAATTTGTGAAAATAATATAGTAAGAACATTCCTAAATTATATTGGTAAAGTTATAAACTAATTCAACGATATGTACGATATGTGCATCGTATTTATTGGAGATATGGATTATGGTGGCGCTAGTGAGTTAAATAGAAAATCGTCTTAACTCCCAGCCACGATAAAATTCTTAACACTAGATTTACGGGATCCGTCAATTTGAGTTACTCCAATTATACAATATTAACCCTTTGCGGTCGGCAGATTTCGCGGCTGGGACTATCGGCAGATCGGCGCGAATTTAGCGTTTCGGTATCATTGTTCCCTGCGCGATTTCTGGTGGATAAATCTACATTTAAAAGCACACACCATGTTAATGCTGATTTGTAATGTTTAATAGGGCTTAAACTACATTAAAAACAGAAAGATTTATTGTTTATAATTTGACAATGCATAGGATGCGTTTTATGGTCTTATCCCGTTTTTGCCATTGTCTCGTCTTCCGCTGTTCGGCAAGACTTGTTTTTGGACTTCAGGTAATAAACGCCCGGTTACCATAGCTGAGGGGCAATGGTTTTCATATAAAATCAAAGTCTCAAACCGTTAATATCGCCAATGAATCCACCTTGAAATCCTGAACAATTGGAATGTTTATTTCTTGCTAAAGTTGGAAATTCAATTTATAATTTATTATACTTTTATTTATTTATAAATTGATTTCTATTTACTTATCATATATTTCTCGATGGTAAAATAACGCGTGAGACGTCCGAAATGGCTAGCATTCTGTTAATCTCAGTTTTACCGGATTGCTGTTGCGAGACGTGATC